>JAQJVL010002619.1:72500-89089 GCA_035578905.1 Stictocephala bisonia
TAACCTATAAATTCATTTGCAGATCATCATCATGAACCCCAACCAGATTGCATGCCCCAGATGCAGCAAGACTATGTCTAAGGCAAACATAGCTCGCCACCTCAAGAGCTGCACCGGGCCTACAACAACCCAGGAGCCTCAACGTCCCTGTCCGGCTTGTGGACTCATGATAACTATCTCCAACCTCAGACGTCACCTCAAGAAGTGTAGCCCCGCTCACCTCAAGAGGAAGGCTGAGAACCCTATCCCATCTATCTCCAAGACCGCCCGCATGGATGATGAGCCTCAGCCATCAACGAGCTCATCATCAATCATCAACAACGTGCGCTCCTCGATCGTGTCAGCATACAACACGGTTAAGACAGCAGTAGGCGATCTCATCGGAGGACATAAACAATTGGAGATTATCGAAATCGAGAAGGCATTCAAGGGGCGAATGAAGACGTACTCCATCGATAACAAGCCTAACATAAAGGACCCCGCTGGATTTCTACAACAAGCTCGTGAATTGGTTAAAGGCAAGATCGAGGAGAATGCGAGGGAAAAGAACATCAAGACGAACCTCGTCTTCCTTGTCAAGTATAAGAAGCCGATTGGAGATAAGGAAGAGACGAAGAAAATGAACTTTAAGACCAAGAACGTGGTTATACTCCCAACCGTAGACATCTTGGCCTATGTGGAGGATGCTGAGTGGAAGCTTTTGAAGGAGATGGATGAATTCTACGCTAAAGGCTCTGGCTGGACCTTAGCAAAGATCATTGGATTGGAGCTTAGAGTTAACCGATACGATCCCATTCACGCATCAACCTACACCGAGCTGCCAAAAAAGATCAGCGATAAGAAGGCTGTTCTAAATATACAAAACACTGATCAGAAATGCTTCCTCTGGTCTGTGTTAGCGGCTCTCCATCCCGTCTCACGGCAAGATCAACCTCGCCGTATCCACCACTATCTACCATTCGAACACGAGCTGGATCAACATCTCCAAGGAATCAACTTCCCCGTCACCCTTGATAAAATCACGCTATTCGAGAAGAGGAGCGGATTTTCCATCAACGTCTACGCTTACGACGACAAGTGCATCGTATACCCGCTGCTGGTAACAAATGCAGAGAAACACACTCATATCGACCTCCTATACATCAAAGACGGAGACAACACGCATTATTGTCTCATTAGAGACCTCAGCCGACTCGTTAGGTCCCAGACTACTAATCATCATGGTGGAACCTACATATGTCGTCGCTGCCTGCTACACTTTGGAACGCAAGATCAACTCAACCGTCACAGGGAGGACTGCAACGAGCACGAAGCCGTCAAGATTATTATGCCACCGGAGGGAAGCAGTATCAAGTTTGAAGAGGGGCAGAAGAAGATGCGAGTCCCGTTCGCAATGTACGCGGACTTTGAGTGCATGCTCACACCCATCGAGGAGAACGAGGATCAGCCAATTGGACCGAGAAGATGCTATACCGAGAAGTACCAGAAGCATGAGGCCATCAGCTTCTGCTACTACATCGTGTATACCGATGGAGACTACGCCCACCCCGTCAGCTACTTTGGAGAGGATGCCGCCCAGGTCTTCGTAGAACGTCTACTAGATGAGTCGAGGAAGATTCACCAACTCTTACTCCACCGCTGCAGCCATCCCGATGCAGCTAACTGCGGACGACGAGCAGGAATTTATCACGGCTACCAACTGCCACATCTGTGAAAAGCCTTTCACCACCCAGATGACTACAAGGTTCGTGATCACGATCACCTCACCGGAAAGTTTAGAGGCACAGCCCCACAACCTCTGCAACCTCAAGTTTCGAAAACCAAACTTTATACCCATCTTTATTCACAACTTGAGCGGGTACGATACGCATCTGTTTATCAAGATGTTTGGGCTGAACGACGAGACGATCAGTGTTGTACCAAACAACGAAGAGCGGTACATCTCGTATACTGTTGAAATCGAGGGCGGGTGAAGCTTCGGTTCCTCGACTCGTGCCGGTTCATGGCGTCGAGCCTGGACAAGCTGGCGAAAAACCTAACACCTAGCCAATTTAAACACTCTTCCCTCTACTACTCCGGAGATCAGTTGGAGTTATTGACCAAGAAGGGGATCTACCCCTACGACTTTATGGACTCCCTCGAAAAATTTGAGTTGACATCGCTGCCTGCAAAAGAAGACTTCTACAACAAGCTTAATATGTCTGGAATCTCCGATCAAGACTACGAACATGCGCAGAAGGTGTGGAACGCCTTCCACATCCGGAACATGCAAGAGTACACATTGCTCTACAACCAAACGGACGTGCTGCTGCTCGCCGACATTATGGAGAACTTCCGAGACGTGTGCCTCCAGACCTATCAACTTGATCCAGCCTGGTACTTCACCGCACCTGGACTCGCCTGGAGCGCCATGCTCAAGGTTACTAACATCGAGCTAGAGTTGCTCTCTGACTACAACATGAGCCTGATGATTGGCAAAGGGAATTCGAGGAGGAGTTTCCCAAGTCTCATGTCGCTACGCCAAGGCCAACAACCCGTACACCGAGGATTACGATGAGGAGAAACCTACCAGCTACCTCACCTACCTGGACGCCAACAATTTATATGGGTGGGCGATGAGCCAGCACATGCCCTACGGTGGTTTCAAGTGGGTGGAACCAGTGGAGTTTGAGTGGGAGGGTAACGAGTATGGATACATCGATATAATGGATGTGCCAGACAATGATGACATGGGGTACATTTTGGAAGTGGATTTGGAATACCCCAAGGAGTTGCACGACTCGCACTCCGACCTCCCCCTCGCCCCCGAGCAACGCATACCACCTGGGGCTAAGGAGAGCAAGTTGCTGCTGACCCTCTTCAACAAGGAGAAATACGTCATCCACTACCGCAACTTGAAACAGTACCTGTCTCTCGGGATGAAACTAACCAAGGTTCATCGAGCTGTTTGCTTCAACCAGAGCAGATGGTTGAAAACGTACATCGACTTGAATATCAATATGAGAACGCAGGCGAAGAATGACTTTGAAAAAGACTTTTTCAAGCTCATGAATAACTCTGTGTTTGGCAAAACAATGGAAAACATCAGGAACCGAGTTGACATTCGCCTGGCAACGAAGGAACGTCAAGTGCAGAAATGGCTGGCCAAGCCCAACTTTAAGAGCAGGACTATATTCACCGAACAACTAGCAGCCATCCACATGAGTAAAACGAAGCTGCTGTTCAACAAAGCCATCTACGTGGGAATGAGCATCTTGGACGTCTCAAAAACCTTCATGTTTGACTTCCACTACAACGTGATTAAAAGGAAGTATGGGGAGAAGGCGGAGCTTCAATACACCGACACTGACTCGCTAACGTACCTCATCGAGACTGAAAACCTTTACACCGATATGAAGGGGATGCTAGACTTTTACGATACGAGTGACTACCCCCAACCAAACAGATATAATATACCCAGTGTGAACAAAAAAGTGATTGGCAAATTCAAAGATGAGCTCAATGGACGCATCATGTACGAGCACGTGGGGCTTCGCTCGAAGATGTATGCGAGCCGCTCTGAAAAGAAAAACAAAGACGATGATGGTGAAATCAAGAAATCGAAAGGAGTAAAATCGAGTGTCATCAAAATGGATATTACCTTTCAAGATTATAAGACCTGCATGGAAGAGTTCGCCAAGAAGTACAATACAGTGGACGTACACCTCGGGGAACAGCAAGATTATGGATGTAAAGACTACCGGACCATGAATATGATACGGAGCTTCAAACACGATCTATACACAGTGGAACTCAATAAGATCGCCCTATCCGCTCAAGATGACAAACGCTATATCCTAGATGGAGGCATCAAAACTCTACCTTGGGGACATTATTCCATTGACGAGGATGCGATGCTAGACCAAGCAGTCTTGGACGCGCTGATGGCAGAGTAAATCCCTAACACCGTGGGAGCACAGGTGTGCAGGAGGTAGCAAATAGAAGAAGGTCGGCTACCACTTTCTGCAGCGGGGAGGGGCTGCGGAATCCCTTAAAAACCAATAAATATTTTGGTTTACAAAAATCTTTAATCAGTTATGAATTGGACACAATTCAATCCAGTTATGAATGTGAGAGAAACCATCGCCAGAGAGCTACACGCTCCAGCCAGAAGAACATTTCCCACCAGACCTGTACTTTTAACAGTACCACACTGTTACAGGTTACTAACATGTCCGTAGAAACCCAATTTACGACATTGGATGGGCTCAACCCGTCCGTAGTGCAATGTAAAAACCTCGTAATGGACGAACCTTCTTCTTAATTACGGTAACTCCTACGCCAGGTAAGTAATGTTAAGTTAGTTTTAAGTAAACTCTTTTACCGTCAACCTTTAAAAAACAATCTGTAAAATAAATTCTGTTATAATATGAACACTTTTGTGAGTTTACATAACTACAATTTATTAACGGATATCTCCAGCTCTGTGTGAGTTTCTATAGAATACCGTACCATCGAGGTGAGGGCGGCCCAAATTCAATAAAAAAGCCCGACTGTTCTCTAAGGCAGCCGTAAAACACATAAGACCTGAGGCAGTCCTGCAGCTTGGGGCTGGGCTAATCCCCGTAAGACCTCAAGTCGCAGTCCGGGCCCTCGTAAGGTACGTGTATGATTGAATGTTACACTCTATGGCTGGACAGTATCCGTAGGTCCTGTGTGTGAGGGAGAGTAACCTACAAAAAAAAAAAAAAAAGAAAAAAAACACAAAAACCTACTGTAAAAAAACAGAATTAAAAAATAATAAAAACAAATTTATAAATAAAAACCCCTTTGTAAGTCTGTACGTCACATTGAAAGGCTTCTCTAAGTAAAGTGATGTCTTTACTTACAGAGGGACCCAAAAAATACAAAAAATAAATACAAAAAAAATTATAAAAAAACAATAACTAAATAATACTAGGAGGTAGCATTTTGTTGGTTGGCTACCACCGGTAATGAGCGAGGTTGGGGCTCATTACACTAAAATACCCGTGGGGGATACCAGTCCTCTATCGGGCGCGTCCCATGGGAATTGGGCAATGCCCCTTCAGTTTTACCTTCAGCTTACTTGAGGGTAGTGAGGAATTAAATACTCACCGTGAAAAAAACTGGTTAAATCAGTTTTTCTAAACATTAAAAAACCTTTAAAATTATCTAATAGACTCTTTATAAACCTAGTTTGTGCTCAAAACAACACACACAAAAGACCAAACACAAACTCTACATATAAGACTCTTGGTTGGCCAGAACATTTCCCACCATACCTGTGGACTTCTTTTGTTGCATATTGCGATGCAGAAAGACTTGGAAAACAGAAAAACAGAAAAACAGAAAAACAGAAAAACAGAAAAACAGAAAAACAGAAAAACAGAAAAAAACAGAAAAAACAGAAAAACAGAAAAACAGAAAAAACAGAAAAACAGAAAAACAGAAAAACAGAAAAACAGAAAAACGGCCCGTGGTTTTATTAACCCACGTTGTGTTAACCCGGGTTTTATTAACCCACGTTGTGTTAACCCGGGTTTTATTAACCCACGTTGTGTTAACCCGAGTTTTATTAACCCGGGTTAACACAACGTGGGTTAATAAAACCCGGGTTAACACAACGTGGGTTAATAAAACCCGGGTTAACACAACGTGGGTTAATAAAACCACGGGCCGTTTTTCTGTTTTTCTGTTTTTCTGTTTTTCTGTTTTTCTGTTTTTCTGTTTTTCTGTTTTTCTGTTTTTCTGTTTTTCTGTTTTTCTGTTTTTCTGTTTTTCTGTTTTTTCTGTTTTTTTCTGTTTTTCTGTTTTTCTGTTTTTCTGTTTTTCTGTTTTTCTGTTTTTCGGTTTTTCTGTTTTTCTGTTTTTCTGTTTTTCTGTTTTTCTGTTTTTCTGTTTTTCTGTTTTTCTGTTTTTCTGTTTTCCAAGTCTTTCTGCATCGCAATATGCAACAAAAGAAGTCCACAGGTATGGTGGGAAATGTTCTGGCCAACCAAGAGTTCTTATATGTAGAGTTTGTGTTTGGTCTTTTGTGTGTGTTGTTTTGAGCACAAACTAGGTTTATAAAGAGTCTATTAGATAATTTTAAAGGTTTTTTAATGTTTAGAAAAACTGATTTAACCAGTTTTTTTCACGGTGAGTATTTAATTCCTCACTACCCTCAAGTAAGCTGAAGGTAAAACTGAAGGGCATTGCCCAATTCCCATGGGACGCGCCCGATAGAGGACTGGTATCCCCCACGGGTATTTTAGTGTAATGAGCCCCAACCTCGCTCATTACGGTGGTAGCCAACCAACAAAATGCTACCTCCTAGTATTATTTAGTTATTGTTTTTTTATAATTTTTTTTGTATTTATTTTTTGTATTTTTTGGGGTCCCTCTGTAAGTAAAAGACATCACTTTACTTAGAGAAGCCTTTCAATGTGACGTACAGACTTACAAAGGGGTTTTTATTTATAAATTTGTTTTTATTATTTTTTAATTCTGTTTTTTTACAGTAGGTTTTTGTGTTTTTTTTCTTTTTTTTTTTTTTTTTGTAGGTTACTCTCCCTCACACACAGGACCTACGGATACTGTCCAGCCATAGAGTGTAACATTCAATCATACACGTACCTTACGAGGGCCCGGACTGCGACTTGAGGTCTTACGGGGATTAGCCCAGCCCCAAGCTGCAGGACTGCCTCAGGTCTTATGTGTTTTACGGCTGCCTTAGAGAACAGTCGGGCTTTTTTATTGAATTTGGGCCGCCCTCACCTCGATGGTACGGTATTCTATAGAAACTCACACAGAGCTGGAGATATCCGTTAATAAATTGTAGTTATGTAAACTCACAAAAGTGTTCATATTATAACAGAATTTATTTTACAGATTGTTTTTTTAAAGGTTGACGGTAAAAGAGTTTACTTAAAACTAACTTAACATTACTTACCTGGCGTAGGAGTTACCGTAATTAAGAAGAAGGTTCGTCCATTACGAGGTTTTTACATTGCACTACGGACGGGTTGAGCCCATCCAATGTCGTAAATTGGGTTTCCTACGGACATGTTAGTAACCTGTAACAGTGTGGTACTGTTAAAAGTACAGGTCTGGTGGGAAATGTTCTTCTGGCTGGAGCGTGTAGCTCTCTGGCGATGGTTTCTCTCACATTCATAACTGGATTGAATTGTGTCCAATTCATAACTGATTAAAGATTTTTGTAAACCAAAATATTTATTGGTTTTTAAGGGATTCCGCAGCCCCTCCCCGCTGCGGAAAGTGGTAGCCGACCTTCTTCTATTTGCTACCTCCTGCACACCTGTGCTCCCACGGTGTTAGGGATTTACTCTGCCATCAGCGCGTCCAAGACTGCTTGGTCTAGCATCGCATCCTCGTCAATGGAATAATGTCCCCAAGGTAGAGTTTTGATGCCTCCATCTTAGGATATAGCGTTTGTCATCTTGAGCGGATAGGGGCGATCTTATTGAGTTCCACTGTGTATAGATCGTGTTTGAAGCTCCGTATCATATTCATGGTCCGGTAGTCTTTACATCCATAATCTTGCTGTTCCCCGAGGTGTACGTCCACTGTATTGTAACTTCTTGGCGAACTCTTCCATGCAGGTCTTATAATCTTGAAAGGTAATATCCATTTTGATGACACTCGATTTTACTCCTTTCGATTTCTTGATTTCACCATCATCGTCTTTGTTTTTCTTTTCAGAGCGGCTCGCATACATCTTCGAGCGAAGCCCCACGTGCTCGTACATGATGCGTCCATTGAGCTCATCTTTGAATTTGCCAATCACTTTTTTGTTCACACTGGGTATATTATATCTGTTTGGTTGGGGGTAGTCACTCGTATCGTAAAAGTCTAGCATCCCCTTCATATCGGTGTAAAGGTTTTCAGTCTCGATGAGGTACGTTAGCGAGTCAGTGTCGGTGTATTGAAGCTCCGCCTTCTCCCCATACTTCCTTTTAATCACGTTGTAGTGGAAGTCAAACATGAAGGTTTTTGAGACGTCCAAGATGCTCATTCCCACGTAGATGGCTTTGTTGAACAGCAGCTTCGTTTTACTCATGTGGATGGCTGCTAGTTGTTCGGTGAATATAGTCCTGCTCTTAAAGTTGGGCTTGGCCAGCCATTTCTGCACTTGACGTTCCTTCGTTGCCAGGCGAATGTCAACTCGGTTCCTGATGTTTTCCATTGTTTTGCCAAACACAGAGTTATTCATGAGCTTGAAAAAGTCTTTTTCAAAGTCATTCTTCGCCTGCGTTCTCATATTGATATTCAAGTCGATGTACGTTTTCAACCATCTGCTCTGGTTGAAGCAAACAGCTCGATGAACCTTGGTTAGTTTCATCCCGAGAGACAGGTACTGTTTCAAGTTGCGGTAGTGGATGACGTATTTCTCCTTGTTGAAGAGGGTCAGCAGCAACTTGCTCTCCTTAGCCCCAGGTGGTATGCGTTGCTCGGGGGCGAGGGGGAGGTCGGAGTGCGAGTCGTGCAACTCCTTGGGTATTCCAAATCCACTTCCAAAATGTACCCATGTCATCATTGTCTGGCACATCCATTATATCGATGTATCCATACTCGTTACCCTCCCACTCAAACTCCACTGGTTCCACCCACTTGAAACCACCGTAGGGCATGTGCTGGCTCATCGCCCACCCATATAAATTGTTTGGCGTCCAGGTAGGTGAGGTAGCTGGTAGGTTTCTCCTCATCGTAATCCTCGGTGTACGGGTTTGTTGGCCTTGGCGTAGCGACATGAGACTTGGGAAACTCCTCCTCGAATTCCTTTGCCAATCATCAGGCTTCATGTTGTAGTCAGAGAGCAACTCTAGCTCGATGTTAGTAACCTTGAGCATGGCGCTCCAGGCGAGTCCAGGTGCGGTGAAGTACCAGGCTGGATCAAGTTGATAGGTCTGGAGGCACACGTCTCGGAAGTTCTCCATAATGTCGGCGAGCAGCAGCACGTCCGTTTGGTTGTAGAGCAATGTGTACTCTTGCATGTTCCGGATGTGGAAGGCGTTTCCACACCTTCTGCGCATGTTCGTAGTCTTGATCGAGATTCCAGACATATTAAGCTTGTTGTAGAAGTCTTCTTTTGCAGGCAGCGATGTCAACTCAAATTTTTCGAGGGAGTCCATAAAGGTCGTAGGGGTAGATCCCCTTCTTGGTCAATAACTCCAACTGATCTCCGGAGTAGTAGAGGGAAGAGTGTTTTAAATTGGCTAGGTGTTAGGTTTTTCGCCAGCTTGTCCAGGCTCGACGCCATGAACCGGCACGAGTCGAGGAACCGAAGCTTCACCCCGCCCCTCGATTTCAACAGTATACGAGATGTACCGCTCTTCGTTGTTTGGTACAACACTGATCGTCTCGTCGTTCAGCCCAAACATCTTGATAAACAGATGCGTATCGTACCCGCTCAAGTTGTGAATAAAGATGGGTATAAAGTTTGGTTTTCGAAACTTGAGGTTTGCAGAGGTTGTGGGCTGTGCCTCTAAACTTTCCGGTGAGGTGATCGTGATCACGAACCTTGTAGTCATCTGGGTTGGTGAAGAGGCTTTTCACAGATGTGGCAGTTGGTAGCCGTGATAAATTCCTGCTCGTCGTCCGCAGTTAGCTGCATCGGGATGGCTGCAGCGGTGGAGTAGAGTTGGTGAATCTTCCTCGACTCATCTAGTAGACGTTCTACGAAGACCTGGCGGCATCCTCTCCAAAGTAGCTGACGGGGTGGGCGTAGTCTCCATCGGTATACACGATGTAGTAGCAGAAGCTGATGGCCTCATGCTTCTGGTACTTCTCGGTATAGCATCTTCTCGGTCCAATTGGCTGATCCTCGTTCTCCTCGATGGGTGTGAGCATGCACTCAAAGTCCGCGTACATTGCGAACGGGACTCGCATCTTCTTCTGCCCCTCTTCAAACTTGATACTGCTTCCCTCCGGTGGCATAATAATCTTGACGGCTTCGTGCTCGTTGCAGTCCTCCCTGTGACGGTTGAGTTGATCTTGCGTTCCAAAGTGTAGCAGGCAGCGACGACATATGTAGGTTCCACCATGATGATTAGTAGTCTGGGGACCTAACGAGTCGGCTGAGGTCTCTAATGAGACAATAATGCGTGTTGTCTCCGTCTTTGATGTATAGGAGGTCGATATGAGTGTGTTTCTCTGCATTTGTTACCAGCAGCGGGTATACGATGCACTTGTCGTCGTAAGCGTAGACGTTGATGGAAAATCCGCTCCTCTTCTCGAATAGCGTGATTTTATCAAGGGTGACGGGGAAGTTGATTCCTTGGAGATGTTGATCCAGCTCGTGTTCGAATGGTAGATAGTGGTGGATACGGCGAGGTTGATCTTGCCGTGAGACGGGATGGAGAGCCGCTAACACAGACCAGAGGAAGCATTTCTGATCAGTGTTTTGTATATTTAGAACAGCCTTCTTATCGCTGATTCTTTTTTGGCAGCTCGGTGTAGGTTGATGCGTGAATGGGATCGTATCGGTTAACTCTAAGCTCCAATCCAATGATCTTTGCTAAGGTCCAGCCAGAGCCTTTAGCGTAGAATTCATCCATCTCCTTCAAAAGCTTCCACTCAGCATCCTCCACATAGGCCAAGATGTCTACGGTTGGGAGTATAACCACGTTCTTGGTCTTAAAGTTCATTTTCTTCGTCTCTTCCTTATCTCCAATCGGCTTCTTATACTTGACAAGGAAGACGAGGTTCGTCTTGATGTTCTTTTCCCTCGCATTCTCCTCGATCTTGCCTTTAACCAATTCACGAGCTTGTTGTAGAAATCCAGCGGGGTCCTTTATGTTAGGCTTGTTATCGATGGAGTACGTCTTCATTCGCCCCTTGAATGCCTTCTCGATTTCGATAATCTCCAATTGTTTATGTCCTCCGATGAGATCGCCTACTGCTGTCTTAACCGTGTTGTATGCTGACACGATCGAGGAGCGCACGTTGTTGATGATTGATGACGAGCTCGTTGATGGCTGAGGCTCATCATCCATGCGGGCGGTCTTGGAGATAGATGGGATAGGGTTCTCAGCCTTCCTCTTGAGGTGAGCGGGGCTACACTTCTTGAGGTGACGTCTGAGGTTGGAGATAGTTATCATGAGTCCACAAGCCGGACAGGGACGTTGAGGCTCCTGGGTTGTTGTAGGCCCGGTGCAGCTCTTGAGGTGGCGAGCTATGTTTGCCTTAGACATAGTCTTGCTGCATCTGGGGCATGCAATCTGGTTGGGGTTCATGATGATGATCTGCAAATGAATTTATAGGTTATGTACGTTGTAAATAGCGGAGCTGCTAGATGTGTCTCGTTCAACAGTCTGAGACTGAATGATGTTTGTCATGAAATCATCGTAATATATATGCCCTGGATCCAAGATGGCGGCCCCAGTCCTGCCAACCTGTTGGGAATTTTCCCTCCCAAAATTTCCCTCAAATTCCCTTTTTGTACTGTAAAATACACTATTAGCCTTGTTATACTATATAAAATGCACTTTTAGCCTAGCTATATTGTATTGCATGCGTATCTGTACACGTGCACCAAATTTGAGCGAAATCGGACGGTAAATAACGAAACTAGATCCGGAGTGGAAGGGGTAAAGATAAGTCCAGAGACGACATATACATAATACAAACGGTTTATATTGTATGGCATGCGTATCTGTACACGTGTACCAAATTTGAGCGAAATCGGACGGTAAATAACGAAACTAGATCCAAAGTGGTGGGGGAAAAGATAAGTTCAAAGTTGTTATTTTTGGAAAAATTTTGTTATAGGTAGGTCGGAAATGGTGTACGCAGGTGGGCCTAAAGACTTTCGGGGGTCGAAAAAAATTTCCAAGCCTCTAGGACGCACCGTTTTCGAGATATAAGCAAAAAACCACTTTTTTACGGGAAATGTATTGACTGTTTCGGAGAATACCTAAAGACCAGAAAGTGGCTCAGTGTTAGACACATCGGTGTTCTAACACGGCACTGGGGAGGGTAAAAGCAAGCTAAGGGAACCTAGTGACGACTCCTAACGGCAGTTGCCTTATGAGGAAAAGCCAGTGCGTCACACGCTGGCCCCACCCGGGTATCCGCTGCCAAGTCGAAGTTGGCCGAGAGTGCGTCCCACCACTCTCACGGAATCCCCCCGCGAGTCCTTTAGCAAACTTTAGCCTTGCAAAGTTGGCTAAAGGACTGATCGGTGTTTAAAACTGGCCGAATCACAAAGACTCAAGGCTTGTCTCTAACACCGACCGTATATTTTCTAAATACTCACCAACAGAGAAGTTCTGCGCAGGCAGGAGCAGTTGCTGTAGACTGACTGAATCGATTTGCCTCAGCGAGTGTAGTTTAATTCATAGTATTAAATCGAGCCGCGAACCAAAATTGGAAAATAAATAACACCCTGTTTATTCATTATTAACTGTCCGATTTCACTCAAATTTGGTACACGTGTACAGATACGCGTGCCATACAATATAGCTAGGCTAAAAGTGCATTTTATATAGTATAACAAGGCTAATAGTGTATTTTATAGTACAAAAAGGGAATTTGAGGGAAATTTGGGAATTTGAGGGAGGGAAAATTCCCAACAGGTTGGCAGGAATGGGGCAGCCATCTTGGATCCGGTCACGTGACCTTCCCCCACCCAATCCCATTAGCGCCAATTAAAAAATCGTAAAGGTCATTAGAACCTCGTTAAAAACTCATTAAGGTCAATTAGAACCTCATTAAAAACTCGTTAAGGTCATTAGAACCTCGTTAAAAACTCGTTAAGGTCAATTAGAACCTCATTAAAAACTCGTTAAGGTCATTAGAACCTCATTAAAAAAAAACTGACCTAGCCGACTCATCATTTGACGAAAACTCATCATGAGACGTTTCTCAATGCCCATATCCCTACTACTTGTGTGTGTGTGTGTGTGTGTGTGTGTGTGTGTGTGTGTGTGTGTGTGTGTGTGTGTGTGTGTGTGTGTGTGTGTTCATTACGTACGCAACTTTCATTAATTCCGTGCATAGTGTGTGAGTAGTAGAGGTGTGTGATAATACGAAATATTTAAGACAAAGAACAGGTGACGCTCCCACATTATATTACATTCATGCATCTTAGCTGCACTTATTAGCAGAACTAAACTTTTGTGATCAATTAGTTAATCCTCTAAATAAGTGCTCATGTTACCATTCATTATAATATAAATGTTATTGATCTCTAAAGGGGTTTACGCTTTATTGCTGAATTTAAAATGATGTGTCAATTATCAGGATAATTGATGGTTAATTCACAAATTATCTTGTAATGCAAACAGTATAATTTGTTTCATTGTAACTTTGGAAACTATATAGAGACGGACAAATAAAGACTAGACGTTAATTATTGAAGCATGGGTCAATGTATTGAATATTATTTTTGTATACTTTCTATCATTAAGTTGAAAATCCATTACTTATGTTATTCAAAGTTCCAATTTACTGTCGCCTGATCATTTTGCGTAGTGTCCTAGCTAGTTAGGGAGTACAGACACTTGGTGTTTCTAAACATTATTCTAAAGTCCATATTGTAGAGAGGATCCCCAGAAATCTAGAATAGCTTGTTACTGGGAATTATACACAAGGGACTAAAAACCCTGATTACGTTTTTGCTTTTATACGGCGAGGAACAACGTCGTTTATTTGGGTTACAAGAAGTGGTGAGTTTCACTAATCCATCTCAAATAGCTTTGTGTGTTAATTTGTGTTTTTATCAAAACATAGTATTAATTTACTGTACAGTAAATAATATACCAAATCAAATTTGAATTTTCGATAGTTTAGTTTACTGAAATAAATAAAATTATAATTATTCGAAAAATTAAGATTAAGAAACTATTAAGGAAAACAAAATACTTCGTACATTGTTTTATCAAATATTTTCTAATTAATTATTCTAATTTCAACTTTAATGTAAAACATATATATATATATATATATATATATATATATATATATATATATATATATATATAAAATATAACAGGATATTTTCAGGTATACATTTTGTTCATTTATAATATTTAATATTGTTTATTATATAGTTTTGAGTACTTTTCCCCGCTTGCTTTTAAATATCGCTTAGGTATAATGATGATTTTTTCGTATACAGAATACATTCACTTGAAACCATTTCCCCTCAAAGACAGAATTACTAGTGTCGGGAGGCTACATAATAACACATAATAAAACATAGTAAAACTGAACAGGAAAATTGCGACAATTCTGCCCTACCAATACCTAATCACCACAAACTATTATACAGGGTGATTATAACGTTCTTCCCCCACTTCAACAGCACATTCTACTACTAAATATAAAGAAAACACGGAAACATAGGTCCGAAAATGCTTTGTTAATGTTTTATGGCCAGTTAAACATTTTTATAACAATCATGGATAAAGAGTGAAATAACATTGTACACAACTTATGAAAGGATAAATTAGGACGAAAATATGATTTCTTATGTACTTTTACATGAGAAATATAAAAAATGAGTTTTCAAAACTAGATATTTAGGGTTAAGTGCACGAAATAGGGCAAGAAACTCCGTTTTGTTTACAATAACTTTGTTGAAAGGGTAATAAAGTCAACAAATTGTATACATTAGTTGTAGAGAAATTGACTCTGAGAATATAAGCTAAGTAAAAAACAACACATAAATAAGTAATATTTGTGTAAACAAATACCATAATTTTTATGAATTTTTTACTTGTAGTGTAATATATTTGTGCATTTTGTGCTTTTATTGTAATATATTTGTGTTGTATGATGTTTAATTGTTTAAATAAGTAAAATAGTTCAACTTTATTTGTATAATAAATAAGTAATTGCAAGGAAAGAATAAGATGAAGAAAATAAAATTATCATGTTTGTATCTAGTAAACAAATTAAATTTAATTACTAATTATTATTAAAGTAAAAGTAGTGTAAATATGTAATTAACAAATAATACATTTTCCATTACTGTCCACTAACTTTTTTTCTTCACTTGGTAACACTTAACAACTGATCAACAATGCTTTTTAAATATTCCTGTCTTTCTTGTGTTTTGGTAGTAATTGCAAGCTGTACTGGTGTGCAGTAAACGTCACTTCTCTAGACGAGCAGAATTCCGCAATCAACAGTGTGGAGGTCTGTGTTTACCCATTTCATAAAAAAAGGTACAACCAGGGGATGGTCCGCTTCATTTGGAGCTTGGTAACTTTTTTAATACTAATCAACAACTCTATAACCGTATTTTATTTACGAATGGGGTGCAATTTACTAGAGATGGTGTCAACAACTTGCTTGAGAGCACTTTTGGGTAAAATAAAATCCTCGTGAGGTAGTGGAACAGAACTTTCAACGCCGATTCAGTACCAATGTGTGATGTGAGTTTTACACAGTCAGCTATTGGTCCATTTATATTACCTGGCCTCCTAAAGGCTGATTTTGTATTTATTTTTTCATTTTCTTCAGGAACAGTTCCTGCAGCTGCTCGAGTTAGACAAAACTTGTACTTCCAGCACGATGGAGCACCACACCACTTTTCTTGAGCCCTGACAGCTCACTTAAATAATAAATTTCATAAAAAATTGATTGGTCATGGAGGGCTGGAATCTTGATTACCATATCTATCTCCATTGGATTATTTTATCTGGGGTTGGATGAAAGACAAGTGTGAATTCTTGGGAATAATTAATTACCCGTAATATGTATCTGACATCACAGATGAAGGAAAGTTCTGGTGTATTGAGGAAAGCGACTCAAGCAATGCAGTGCACAAACGTGCTTTAAAACACATTAATAACGATGGCCTCAATTTTGAACGTGTATTATAGAAAGGTGTGTAAAGTTAGGCCAAACCACAATTATTTTTTCCATTTCCTATACTTGAGGGTGTACTAAATAAAGTTTAACTGGTCTACTTGTGTAGGTATTGTTTTATACTTAACTTACATCAATATTCTCGGAATCTAAGTCTTTACAAATTTTGTATGGCATTTTTATGACTTTATTATTACTCATTTAACAAAGTAATATTATATAGTACGCTTTACTTTTATGTACTACAAAAATATAGTTTATAATATAGTTTATTTAATTAATTAGAATTAACGTTTTTGGCTTTTATAAAACTTATAAACGGGATAGATGTTATCACTTCTATTTAGTAGCGTTTTGAGAGATTTTTAAAGCTTATTGCCTTTTCGGAGGACCAACTAACATCCATGTTAGTAGAGGAAACACTACAAAAGACGTTACCCACGAACGATCACAGGGAGATGCGATTTTTAAGTAGAATGTAATGAAAAAGAACCAACTGTACCTTTTAGAGGAGATAGTACGTATCTTGGAGCGAAGAACTGAGAAGATGAGAGATGAGATGACCGTAGAGATGGATCCACCAGGCCTGGGGTGTCGATGTTGTCCAGTGGTCAGTTTTGAGCACAACACATCACTGAATAGAGTTTTGCCTTGAATTAAATGCGGAGTAGATTGAGAGTAGAGAGACTGAGAGACGAAAAAACACGATCACTGACTAATGAAACCAAACGAGAGGTCACGGCAATCGCGATGCCGAGCCCCCGTTCTGCATT
>JAQJVL010002620.1:0-89109 GCA_035578905.1 Stictocephala bisonia
CCCAAAATATAACATTTTCTTAAAAAACTAAGTGATGTGTAGCTTTTTAAACTAAAATAGTAATGAACACCATCACGAAAAATACATACCGTCAAGAATTAACAATTGTTACACTGTAGACTAAAGAGCTGTGCAATAATTTTATGTAAGTTGGTCAAACTGTTCTTGAGTAATTATTTTTTTGTAAAAACACATACAGGCAGACATGTGTACTTATTACATGTACACTAATGAATGTAATATGCCGAGCTGAAACATCTTGGTTTTCACCATCAAAACAAAGAGATACACTTTTTAAAATTATTATTATTATTTTTATTATAATTTGGGAATTAAAGGGTTATTATGAATCAGTCTCGTGAATTTTTTCGTAACCACTAAGAATAAAAAGAATATAAAATATAATATTACCACTCTTACTCTAAAAACTTTTACTTTTAAGTAACAATGTAGCTTATATTGTAAAATACAAAATGTAACCTCTTTTTAAACTTCACATTTTTTTAAAAGCCCAGCTTCAATTAACTATTGTGATGTATTTGTTTGATATTTATACGTGTATGCTATGTACCATACAAATACATTTCTATCACGGTTTACTTCCATTTAACTTATTTTGGTAAGCTAATGCAGGAAAAGCTTTAGTAAATTTAAATAAAAATAACGCTTACAAAGCCCTTTAGTTGGATATTGGATTCCTCCAAAGCCAATCGATGACTTTGAATGTGACAACAAAGCTTTGTGACAAATAATTTGTATCGTTAGAACCACAAATATCAAAGTGAGTTTTAACTGGTTATTGCGGTTTTAAGGGTTTCGTTGAACAGAAATATTTTTAATTCTTTAAGTTGTTATTCTGAAAATTTCCTTCGTTTGGATGTTAAAATAAATATTTAGCACAATCATTGATTTTATTAACACACATTGAATTTTTTTTAATTCCTCTGGTCTAAGGAGGCTAAATGTAGTTTGCCCAACTCGATGACTAAAATATTTGTGGAGTTTTTAAATGTATTGTAATAACTTTGTGCTTTTTCTACTCATATTGAAGTTTAATTATGCATTTGTTACTTATATTGTATTATGTTTGTGTTGTGTGACGTTCACTTGTATAATAAAGTCAATTATTGGCATGGAGTGTACGTAATGTTCTATTACGTACACTGACACACACACACAAACACACACAAACACACACACACACACAAACACACACACACAAACACACACAAACTTACTATCCTTTTTTTCAATGTACTATGTACATTGAATAGTACAATGGTACTATGTACCATACAAATACATTTCTATCACGGTTTACTTCCATTTAACTTATTTTGGTAAGCTAATGCAGGAAAAGCTTTAGTACATTTTTTCTATTTATATATTACTATTTATATATTCTATTTATATATTTAGTAAATTCACGATGGCCTGTAAGAAGAAATGTGGTGTCATTATGACCTTGAACAATAATGTAGTCTATTACATTATACTAACTTATAAATGTAGGCATTATAAGGTAGTATAATTATGTACGTGTATGGGTGGGCGGGTGGGTCAATACCAATGTGTGTCTATGGGTGGGCGGGTGGGTCAATTATGTATTATGTAATACCACAGTACGTGTGTGGGTGGGGGCTTGTACGATCCTGTCTCTTGTCCGCCAGTTACTTGAGTACGCCTCTGTAGTTTGGTCACCATACCAGCTCGGCCATATTCACCATCTGCAAAGACTATTTATCAGGTTCGTGGGATGTCGTACTGGACTTAACTTTCGTGAGGTCCCGGTCGTTGAGCTGTCTGCTGCACAGGGTCTTCTGAGTGGAATGCAGAAGAAAGGTGGCTAAAGACCCACGATTTATACGTCTTTTGATACAGTTACTGTTTATTTACTGTAAGTATACATATTACAGTTGTTAATATGTTGGTAACTTTCAACGTAGATTTTTTAAGGTTCAGAAAAACTACGATGATTTATGTGCTTTATTTTTATAAAACAATTTATAGTATTTAAATAAATGTAATAACACATCTATCTCGAACAACGAGTATAGTTTCACAATGTTAGGAAAAATAAATGTGCACTACAATGGCTAGGAACAGTAATATATGTGACATAACATTGATGTGTAAGACGAAATGTGGAGTCAAATTGACCTGGGATGGTAAATGTCTATTACAACAGTTATGAACAGTAATATATGTAAAGTCATAACGATATGTGACAGTAAATGTGGAGTCACATTGACCTGTAACAAGAAAATGTGGTATCACATTAACCTGGGACAATATAGATGGTGTCACATTGACCTGGGACAGTAAATGTCTATTACAACAGTTATGAACAGTAATATATGTGAAGTCATAACGATATGTGACAGTAAATGTGGAATCACATTGACCTGTAACAAGAAAATGTGGTATCACATTAACCTGGGACAATATAGATGGTGTCACATTGACCTGGGACGGTAAATGTCTATTACAACGGCTATGAACAGTAACATATGTGACGTCATATGATATTTTACAATAAAATGTGGTGCCATTATGACCTTGAACAATAAATGCCGTTTCACAATGAGTACCTATTGAAGAGTAACAACAAATGTAGTCTTATAATGATCTGTAAGAATAAATGTGGTGTCATTATGACCTGGAACAATAACTGTGGTTTCACGATAACCCGTAAGAATAAATGTGGTGTTATTATGACCTTTACAATAAATTTGGTTTCACATTTATCTAAGAAGAAATGTGGTGTCATTATGATCTGGAACAATAACTGTGGTTTCACGATAACCCGTAAGAATAAATGTAATGGCATTATGACCTGGAACAATAACTTTGGTTTCACAATAACCCGTAAGAATAAATGTAATGTCATTATGACCTTTACAATAAATTTGGTTTCACATTTATCTAAGAAGAAATGTGGTGTCATTATGATCTGGAACAATAACTGTGGTTTCACGATAACCCGTAAGAATAAATGTGGTGTCATTATGACCTTTACAATAAATTTGGTTTCACATTTATCTAAGAAGAAATGTGGTGTCATTATGATCTGGAACAATAACTGTGGTTTCACGATAACCCGTAAGAATAAATGTGGTGTCATTATGACCTTTACAATAAATTTGGTTTCACATTTATCTAAGAAGAAATGTGGTGTCATTATGATCTGGAACAATAACTGTGGTTTCACGATAACCCGTAAGAATAAATGTGGTGTCATTATGACCTGGAACAATAAATTTGGTTTCACATTTATCTAAGAAGAAATGTGGTGTCATTATGACCTGGAACAATAACTTTGGTTTCACGATAACCCGTAAGAATAAATGTAATGTCATTACGACCTTTACAATAAATTTGGTTTCACATTTATCTAAGAAGAAATGTGGTGTCATTATGACCTTGAACCATAAATGTGGTTTCATAATGACCTATAAGAATAAATGTGGTGTCATTAAGACCTGGAACAATAACTTTGGTTTCACAATAACCCGTAAGAATAAATGTAATGTCATTATGACCTTAACAATAAATTTTGTTTCACATTTATCTAAGAAGAAATGTGGTGTCATTATGACCTTGAACTATAAATGTGGTTTCACAATGACCTGTAAGAATAAATGTGGTGTCATTATGACCTGGAACAATAACTGTGGTTTCACAATAACCCGTAAGAATAAATGTAATGTCATTATGACCTTTACAATAAATTTGGTTTCACATTTATCTAAGAAGAAATGTGGTGTCATTATGACCTTGAACCATAAATGTGGTTTCACAATGACCTGTAAGAATAAATGTGGTGTCATTATGACCTGGAACAATCGTGCATTACAACGACTAGGAACAGTAATATATGTGACGTTCAATCACCTGGAATAATACCTATATAAAATGTTTATAATATATATATATATATATATATATATATAAAGTTACACTACACAGTGTAGCTTTAAAGAGTAAACAGAGCTGGTACATTTACCATTCCTGACATCAGTTTTTCACATTTCTAGGATATCCATTACTAAACATTGCTATCAAGTAACATTGAGCCGTCCGGTCCATGAATATGTATATGGTAATACCACATTCAGCTATTTGTGATTGCTTTTCATTTCATGCTTCACCTGGAATTGCTTATAGTTCAAAATTATAACCACTTCATTGTACACTTTAATTGTGTCAAAGTAAGTTTAAGTCAATTAATATGTATTAACTAATAGACCTTTGTTGACAATACTACTCTGCACATACATCCTGCTTAGACAGTCACTTCTGATCTACAATACTACTCTGCACATAAATCCTACTTAGACAGTCACTTCTGATCTACAATACTACTCTGCACATAAATCCTGCTTAGACAGTCACTTCTGATCTACAATACTACTCTGCACATAAATCCTGCTTAGACAGTCACTTCTGATCTACAATACTACTCTGCACATAAATCCTACTTAGACAGTCACTTCTGATCTACAATACTACTCTGCACATAAATCCTGCTTAGACAGTCACTTCTGATCTACAATACTACTCTGCACATAAATCCTACTTAGACAGTCACTTCTGATCTACAATACTACTCTGCACATAAATCCTACTTAGACAGTCACTTCTGATCTACAATACTACTCTGCACATAAATCCTACTTAGACAGTCACTTCTGATCTACAATACTACTCTGCACATAAATCCTACTTAGACAGTCACTTCTGATCTACAATACTACTCTGCACATAAATCCTACTTAGACAGTCACTTCTGATCTACAATACTACTCTGCACATACATCCTACTTAGACAGTCACTTCTGATCTACAATACTACTCTGCACATAAATCCTACTTAGACAGTCACTTCTGATCTACAATACTACTCTGCACATAAATCCTACTTAGACAGTCACTTCTGATCTACAATACTACTCTGCACATAAATCCTACTTAGACAGTCACTTCTGATCTACAATACTACTCTGCACATAAATCCTACTTAGACAGTCACTTCTGATCTACAATACTACTCTGCACATAAATCCTACTTAGACAGTCACTTCTGATCTACAATACTACTCTGCACATAAATCCTACTTAGACAGTCATTTCTGATCTACAATACTACTCTGCACATAAATCCTACTTAGACAGTCACTTCTGATCTACAATACTACTCTGCACATACATCCTACTTAGACAGTCATTTCTGATCTACAATACTACTCTGCACATACATCCTACTTAGACAGTCACTTCTGATCTACAATACTACTCTGCACATACATCCTGCTTAGACAGTCACTTCTGATCTACAATACTACTCTGCACATAAATCCTACTTAGACAGTCACTTCTGATCTACAATACTACTCTGCACATAAATCCTACTTAGACAGTCACTTCTGATCTACAATACTACTCTGCACATAAATCCTACTTAGACAGTCACTTCTGATCTACAATACTACTCTGCACATAAATCCTACTTAGACAGTCACTTCTGATCTACAATACTACTCTGCACATAAATCCTACTTAGACAGTCACTTCTGATCTACAATACTACTCTGCACATAAATCCTGCTTAGACAGTCACTTCTGATCTACAATACTACTCTGCACATACATCCTGCTTAGACAGTCATTTCTGATCTACAATACTACTCTGCACATACATCCTGCTTAGACAGTCACTTCTGATCTACAATACTACTCTGCACATACATCCTACTTAGACAGTCACTTCTGATCTACAATACTACTCTGTACATAAATCCTACTTAGACAGTCACTTCTGATCTACAATACTACTCTGCACATAAATCCTACTTAGACAGTCATTTCTGATCTACAATACTACTCTGCACATAAATCCTACTTAGACAGTCACTTCTGATCTACAATACTACTCTGCACATACATCCTACTTAGACAGTCACTTCTGATCTACAATACTACTCTGCACATAAATCCTACTTAGACAGTCATTTCTGATCTACAATACTACTCTGCACATAAATCCTACTTAGACAGTCATTTCTGATCTACAATACTACTCTGCACATAAATCCTACTTAGACAGTCATTTCTGATCTACAATACTACTCTGCAGATAAATCCTACTTAGACAGTCATTTCTGATCTACAATACTACTCTGCACATAAATCCTACTTAGACAGTCATTTCTGATCTACAATACTACTCTGCACATACATCCTACTTAGACAGTCACTTCTGATCTACAATACTATATGAAGTTTAATAAATATGAAGCTCTGTTAGTTTCATTTTTACTAAGAGCTTAAGTCAAGACATAAAAATAAGTGTTAGACTAAACTCTCTGTTTGTTAATGTTTTAATTGTGTTGTACTGGTATTTGACAGTGTAATTTCAATTTTTCATTTTTTCTGTATACTTCTGAAGTGAAATATATCATTATTCTTAATATTATGGGTAAAAATCATATTCAAAAGTAATTAAAGGTCATTAGGTTTGAATGTATTACACTTTATGAATAATTTTTAACAAATTAATCTTATCATTATAATTTTTACACTTATTTACTGAAATGGAGAGCAGTATTAAATGCTCGTATAAACACATTTACATTAATAAAATTGATCTGTTATTTACTTTCTTCAACAAATAATCTGTCAATTATAAAATGTTGTCTACCTAATCAACTTTTGGGACAATCGTAACTATTTGCCTTTAATTACCTTCCATTGGTTCAAAATCTAATTTACCTTCAACCATCAAGCATGTGCTTCTGTCCACAACCCGTTCTAGGAATTAAAATTTTTAATTAATAGAGAGAATGAACATTTGAGTCAACAATCATTATAGTTGACAGCAATTTAAAAGAAAGGGTAAAAAACTTGAGTGAAATATAATTTCCAGCTGATCTAGTAGGAATGAGATTACATTTAATGGCTTAAAATCTCAACTTTTCTTGTAAAGTGTAGTTTTTTATTATTTATTTATTTATTTTATTTCAAACCAGTGAAAATAATAGAATTTTAATGTTTTAAAAGCAAAATACCGTTTCTATAGTTGATTTAAGTTGATTTTCTTTATTTTAAGTTCAATTGTACATGCGTTATTTAGTACAAGGTATTATTTTTATAACGCAAGTAAAGAAGTTATTTTTACAATAGCCACACACGCATTTTACATTTTACAAGTGCTTAGTACACATTTGAGATACCTCACAATTGGTTGAATGCACGTGCAAAAGGTGAAAATCGAACACGTGTGTTCGTTGGAGTGGAACGATCAGAACGAATGGGAGAGAGTGAATGCAAAAATTGTGAGTTTGAAAGGGGGCTCATTGGAAGAGTGGTCGAAAAATGTTAGTCAAACAATGAGTACTGCCATAATGTTTAAACATGTCCATGCAATAAATCATATATTTACGTACAATGTTTGGTAAAAATATAAAAAATTAAAAGACATATTTTTAACTATGATTTTGTACATTCTACGATTTGGAACAATTAAGAACACCCTTAAAATGTAATGAGGGTGAGTTTGTGAGAGAGTACATACAAACACGCGCGCGTACTCGTTATTTTGACACTCCGGCTAGGTTTGGTACAAAGAATGAAAGGTTCGATCGGATGGCAGTTTCACAAATTGGTACTCTTTAGTCCACAGGGTATCAACGTGCTTGGCATGGCAGCCGAGACTACAGGTAACTTCTTGAAGTCTTCTACAGATCCGTTAGTTATTGTTCGAATGACCTGTGGTGGTTACACAGACAGCCACAGTTCATGTGGGTGTGCATTATTTAGCAAATTGCACATCTTATTCAAAACTTCACTTTGCGTACCTTTAGTGTTTAGTTGTTCAAATATAATTTCACGGTCCACAAGATACGAAACAATAAAGCGACTACACTCTAAGGATACTAACTACGTTTATTCACACTCAGTAATTAACTAAATTACATACTACGATTTATTTATATATTTAAAGTGGCCACTTCAGATTTTTTAAACGTTAAACCATTACTGCGTAAATTTCTTTTGTAATTTTTTTAGTAAAATAGTTTAAATGTCTTATTTACACTACAAGTAACATTTAAAAAATAATTTTAAAAATATTTTATAATTACATTGTTTTAAATGGCCTATAAATAGGACACAATAAGTTTTTTCAGGTGTTAAAAATGTAAGCACATGAAATGAAATATAAATATTTAATGTTAAATATGTATAAATATATATTTAACACATTTTTTAGTATGTTTAATATTTTATAATTCATTGTTATTGATACGAAAATAGATTGTAATCTATTTTGTAGGTTTCTTTTTTTCGTCGTTGTCTGCCAGGCTGCCTGAGATTCGCTTTTGCCCGGCGATTTGCGTACTTTGGTAGCCGTTGGCCCAGTTCCGTTTCGTTCCGTGTTCCAGCAGCTTCTGTCCGGTTGGCCTGTCTGGTCTGTTGTCTTGTGCTGCCTGCAGAATCTCGTTATGAGTGGCTAGACACACTAAAACTCCAGGGTCCTTGAGCAGGACGTTTTCTTCCCTCAGCCTGCCGTTCGGGGAGGTTCGACATCTACACTGCCCGCCTGGCCTGAGGACCAAGTATAGAGACCAAGTACGACCCTGCAGCCCAACCTACATCTTTGGGTATGAGTCTTCAGTCCTCAGGTCAGTGTGTTCTGTTTTTGTTTCCCGGCGGCTGAGCTGGGGGTTTTGATGTGAAATAAAAAGAAAATGAAGGTGCCGAACTATTGGATGTGGCCTAGGCCTAAACTGGAACAGTGACTCTCCTCCACACAGCCATTGGGACTCATATATTTTTTTGGTTGCCTAAAAAAAAAAAAAAAAAAAAAAAAAAAAAAATCTCTCTCGGTTGTTGACGGTGGGTGTTTCCCTGTTAGTAGGTCATGGTTGGCCGACCTACCGTCAAGGTGTCTTGGTATCGTATAAAAAAAAAAAAAAAATAATAAATAGAAATTATTTAAAAAGCAAAACTATTAGAAAATCCTAATAAATAATTTAACTTACAAAAAAAAAAATTAAAAAAAAAAAAAAAAAAAAAATTTAGGCAATCCGCTTGGTTACGTTGTTGAATGGGTTTCATGGGTGGATTGGAGTGGTCGGCAGTGGCTCGGTAGGCTGAGGGTTTAGTTCGTTTTGGACCCTGGAGTTGTCGTTTTTTGTGTATATTGTTGAGAATTGTTGCGTTAGAGATGGCCTATCTGCAGAATGTTGCGCTCCTAGTCAAGGAGGAGTTGATTTTCGAGTTGAGGTCGCGGGGTGTGACTCCGGAGGGTGATGTTCTGAATCTCCGGAGGTTGCTGCGGGAGCAGTTGTCCGCGGGTACGGCGGTGGATTGGTCTGACCTGCTGGAGGTTGGTGATGAGTTGGGGATTTGTAAACGGAAGGTGGAAGATTGGGAAGGGGTGTTAGAGGATTTGCAGTTGGAACCTCCAGTGGGTCGTGACCGGGCCTGCCGCCTTGCACGTTTGGGGCATCTGCTTGCCCGTTTAAGGCTGGTCAACCGGGCGCCGGGGTTGGAACCGTCGGATAGGGCGTGGATCTTGGAGAGTGTATCTAGGCTTGAGGAGATTTTTCAGGCACTCTCCGGTTCCACGACTCCTACGGGTCTGGGTCAGCGGCCTGCTTTCACACTGTCGCCTAACTTGTCGAGGCCGCAGGCTGAGACAACGGTTTTCACTGTGCCTGAGGCTCCTTCTGAGCCTGCAGGCGTTTCTGTTGAGGTTGCTTGTGGTTCGGCTCCAGCTGCCCTTCCTTCCGCTTCGGCTCCTGTGGGTTCACCTGCTCTTCTGCAGCTGAGCTACCACAAGCTGCCTAACCCTCTCACGCCCATGATCCAGAATCTCCCTGTGATCGATGGGATGGATCCTGAGGAGCTTCTTAAGTTTCTGGTGGCCTTTCTCAGTCTTAGTGAGATGCCCGGCATGCAGGCTGGGGACTTGCTTCGTCTGGTGTTCCCTTATTGCAGAGGTCCCGTTGGGGAGTTGCTGAGTTCTGTCTTGGCCAGTGATGCCTCGGTGGACTCGTTCCATCGAGAGTTACTTTCGTCATTTCTTCCCATTCGACTCAGGGAGAGGATGGTCATGGACAGATTTTATCGGTCGCAGGGTAGGGGCGAGTCTCTGGCAGCCTATGTCTCTTCAGTCAAGGAAGCTCGTCAAGCGTTGCGCCTCACCCTTTCTGAAGCTGACACCGTTCGTGTCATCCTGGATGGCATTTCTCCCGAAGAACGGTGCAGATTGGTTTTTGCTGGTGTTCCTTCTACTTTTCGGGAGCTGCATCAGCTGTGCATTGTTTCGCGCAGCGTGCAGTTCTCAGACCAGCAAGGGAGGGATTCTGAGAGTCATCGTGCTCTCCCCACCCGTCGACCGGCTATGTCTTTAGGTGTGAGTCAGCCAGTGGAGGGTCGTGGTTCTCGGCCTCCTGTTCTGTGTTTTGCTTGTGGCCAACCTGGTCACATTCGACGTGACTGTCCACGTGCTCGAGGTCGTGGGGCGGGAAACGCTCAGCGCGGGGGGTTGCCTCCACAGTAGCTCCCCGCGTTGTTGCGACTGACCGTGGCCATTTGCCTCTGACGCGTGCCCATCGCAGGAGCGTCGGGGATGTTTCGGGCCTTGCTGGCATGGCTTCCCTGGGACTTAGGGCGGTCACCTCGGTGTGTCCTGGCGTTTTTGTATCTTTTGGTGGTACGGTGTGTCGAGCCCTTCTTGATTCTGGTTCGGCATGCAGTATCATCAGCCTTTCTCTTTTTGAGTCCCTTGACGCCTTAGGACTTGTCAGGCACACCGAGCCTTCTTCTATTACTTGCTGGACGGCATCCCAAACTCCTCTACCTATACTTCTAAAGGCGTCATTACATTTTAAAATTGAAGGATTTTCCTGGAGGTGGGGTTTTCTTGATGCCAAGGACCTGGCGGTTTCTTGTATCCTAGGGGCAGACTTCATTTCCAAAAGTGGTATGGTGCTTGACCTCCAGAAGCGCCAGATGTTTTTCAAGTTTAATCGGCGAGTTTTGGTGCCTCTAGTAGGGGATTCTGACTGCCCTCCTGCAGTCAGAGAGGTGGGTTGTGAGCCCGAACAACCCAAGGTGGATCCGGTTGGTCATCTCCCCCCTGAGCAGGCGGAGGCCATTAGGAGGCTGTGTTTGCGGTTTCCTGATGTGCTTACGCCGGAGCTTGGGGTGACTTCTCTTCTGGAGTATGAGATCCACCTCACCGATTCTCAGCCAGTTAGGAGTCATCCGTACAAACTTGCTCCCCCAAAGATGGAGGTTATGAGGGCTATGATAGAAGATCTTCTGAGCAAGGGTGTGATTGAGCCGTCTCGTTCCGCTTATGCCAGTCCAGCTTTTCTTGTGCCCAAGCCTAATGGTAAGTCTAGGCTTGTGATGGATTATCGGAGGCTCAACGCTAAGGTCGCTATTGACTCGGTACCTCTGCCTGATTTGCATTCTGCGTTTGATTGGTTCGGTAAGGCTAAGTTTTTCAGTGTGTTTGATTTGAACCAGGCCTACCATCAGATTCCATTGAAGAAGGAATCACGGCCCATGACTAGCTTCTGTGTTCCCTGGAATCTCTATCAGTTCACTAGGGTTCCTATGGGTCTTGCTGTGGGTGCCCAGACTCTTACTCGTCTGCTTGATTCCATCTTCCATGATGTGAAGTTCAAGTTTGTTTTCAATTACCTGGACGATCTTCTTGTCTACAGTGAGACTTTCGGGGAACACATGCAACATCTGGAGGAAGTTCTTAGTCGCCTTAAGTCAGCTGGCCTTACCGTCAATCCAGAGAAAGTCACTTTTGCTCGTCCTGAGATTTCTTTTCTGGGTCATCTTATATCTTCTCGAGGCGTCTGCATTGATCCTGCGAGGACCCAGGGCATTCGGGATTTTCCTCCTCCCAGAGATGCCAAGGGGATTGCCCGTTTTGTGGGGATGGTGAATTTTTACCGTCGCTTCATCCCTAACGTGGCCGAGCTTGCTGCCCCGTTGAACGAGCTGCGAAAGAAAGGTGTCCCTTTTGTGTGGGGCCAAGCTCAGCAGACTGCCTTTGATGCTCTCAAGGAGGCTATCATGCAACCTCCTGTCCTGCGTATGCCTGATTTCAGCAGAGAATTTATTCTTCAGACTGATGCCTCCTCCGCCATTGCTGCTGTTCTTTCTCAGGAGTTTGATGGGGTCAGGCAGCCCATCGCTTTTGCTTCGAGGACGTTGTCTCACCAGGAAAGGAAAGCTTCTTCCATCTATGAGTTAGAGTGTCTGGCTGTTGTCTTTGGTACGGACAAGTTTCGGCGTTTCTTGGAACACGCTGAGTTCTTGCTGGAGACGGACAATCAGGCACTGTCTTGGCTTCTTGCCCATCCCCGACAGCTCGGGAAAATTGGTCGCTGGGTGGTCAAAATTTCTGCCTTTAAGTTCCGAGTTCAACATCTTAGGGGTACCCAGAATGTCATCGCGGATGCTCTGTCCCGCATGTACCACGAACCCAGTGATCCATCGACTGAGGCTGTTGCTCAGTGTGGTGCTGTTCTTCTGGATTTTCCTCTGGCTTTTGACGACCTACTGTCCCATCAACAGAAAGATCCTGAGCTGTCAGTCATCTTAGGTGAGCTTCAAGAGGGAGGTGCCCACCCTCCCTATTTTCTGTCCAAAGGGGTCCTCTGTTGCCGTCCTCGACAGAGGGGTGAACCCCGTGTAGTGCTGCCTAGTCATCTAGTACCGATGGTCTTTCAGTATTATCACTCTTCTCTTGTGGGCGGTCATCTTGGCATTCATAAGACCATCGCTAAGATTCGTAGGTACTTCATCTGGAAGGGCATGGACCGGGATGTTGCTGGCAGAGTGCGGGCTTGTCACCTGTGCTCTCTCAGCAAGCCTAGTCAGAATGCAAGGTTAGGGTTGTTATCTTCTGAGGTGGCCGATCGTCCTTTTGAGAAGGTGTTCATCGACTACGTGGGTCCTTTTCCCCGTAGCAAGTCAGGTAGCTCCTACCTACTTGTTTGTGTGGATGCTTTCTCGAAGTTCGTTTGGCTTTTCCCACTTCGGAGTGCCACGGCTAAGCTCACCATCCGTGCTCTCCAGTCCCAACTCTTCCAGCACTTTGGTGTGCCTTCCACTCTTGTGTCCGACAACGGTAGCCAGTTTACCTCCCATGAGTTTCGTAGGTTCTGTTTTGGCAATGGTATCAGGCATGTGACTACCTCTCCTTATTACCCACAGCCTTCTCATGCAGAGCGGTTCAACCGCAATCTTCGGTCTGCCCTTATTACCTTCCATGCTGAGAAGCAGAACACCTGGGATGAGAGTCTCTCTTGGCTCCAGCTTGCTTTCAATTCTTCCAAGCATGAGAGTCACAATGCCACTCCCTTCGAAATTCTACATGGCTACCCTCCTAACAACCCTTTGTCCAACTTGTGGAGGTTAGAGGATCTTCTACCTACGCCAGGTGCCACTGACGTAGTGTCCACGTGGCGGGCTGCTCGGCGCAACCTGCTACGTGCTAGAGAGAGAGTGAGGAGGAGGTATGATAAGGGTCGTACTCCTAACCCTTTTCAGGTTGGGGATCTGGTTCTTTGTCAGGCTCACCCGGTCAGTTCGGCCGCGGAACGAAGAGCTGCAAAGTTGTGCTATCGGTGGTCTGGTCCCCACCGCATCGACAGGTTTTTGTCACCGGTGACTGCTCTGCTGGTTGATCCCCAGTCGGGCAGGGTGTTCAGGAAAGCCCATGTGTCCCAACTTAAGGCTTTCCGGGGAACGGTTGGTCCAGGAGTTGGTGTTCCTGGGGGTTTCTTGGGGCAAAGAGATTGATCACCTCTGCGCCCTAGGTGGCTGTTCTGAGAGAGTCTCTTTTCTCTCTTTTTTCTTGTCGGGCCCGACAGTCAGGGTAGTTTGCTCCCTGTTCGAGGGGTTTCCCCTCTTAGTTTCTCTTGGACGTCCTAGGAGCACCACTCTTCGGAGGTCTTCTTCGTCTTCTGTTGGGTTCCCTGAGGTACCGAGTTTGCTCCCCTGCCTGGGTGTGTTGAGGTTTGCAGAGGGAGGTTGTACCGGGTCTTGGACCGGTACAGTTTCTTTTTTTCGTCGTTGTCTGCCAGGCTGCCTGAGATTCGCTTTTGCCCGGCGATTTGCGTACTTTGGTAGCCGTTGGCCCAGTTCCGTTTCGTTCCGTGTTCCAGCAGCTTCTGTCCGGTTGGCCTGTCTGGTCTGTTGTCTTGTGCTGCCTGCAGAATCTCGTTATGAGTGGCTAGACAAACTAAAACTCCAGGGTCCTTGAGCAGGACGTTTTCTTCCCTCAGCCTGCCGTTCGGGGAGGTTCGACATCTACACTGCCCGCCTGGCCTGAGGACCAAGTATAGAGACCAAGTACGACCCTGCAGCCCAACCTACATCTTTGGGTATGAGTCTTCAGTCCTCAGGTCAGTGTGTTCTGTTTTTGTTTCCCGGCGGCTGAGCTGGGGGTTTTGATGTGAAATAAAAAGAAAATAAAGGTGCCGAACTATTGGATGTGGCCTAGGCCTAAACTGGAACAGTGACTCTCCTCCACACAGCCATTGGGACTCATATATTTTTTTTTACTAAAAGAAAAAAACGAAAACTTTTAAAATACAAAAAAACTTATGTTAATATTCATTGTTATTTATCTTTGTTAGTTTATTCTGTTGTTATATTTCTTTTAGATTTTTATATTTGTTAGGTCCCTATGGTTAAGTTCTGTTATTATTTATTGTTATGTTTAGGCCTAGTGATTGTTATTTATATTTTTGTTAAGTGTATTAGGGGTGTTCGGAAGTGAATTTTTACTCGAACGGTACCGTGTTATATTTTCTTTTGAATTGTTTAGTTTTTAAATTCTTCACCAAAAGGGGATTATTGTTAATTTATTCGGAGCTGCCCAGGGATTCCGGCTTACTCCCTGGCCCGGTGGAATCAAGGGATGTTTGGGCTAAATTGCCGGTTTAAGTGTTGTGATCCAAAAGTTTTCTAAATTTTCACGTTTATTTGGGGCTTAATATTTTCTTACGTTTTGGGGTGTCTCAGGCTAAACTGCAGATAGGCCATACACCCATACAGTTTGTTAATTGTAGTTGGTATTTGTAGCGTTAAGTGTTTTGGTAGCTTTTGTCGTTATATTGTTAAATTTTGTGTTTATTGTTATTTATTTAAGTGAGAATTTATATTGTGGCCCTCTGCCGTTTTGATTTATTAGTATTTTCTGGTTTTCATGATAATAAAATCAGTTTTGCTCAGCTGCCGAGTGTTATTTTGACCCTCCAACTGCCACCCGTGATCCCCTCGCTCGACTTGTTTTGAGCCATCCCCCGGTTGGCACGCTTACCAGCTTTGGTGGGGGGATGGGTCTCAATATTTACTATGAAATAAAATAAAAATACAGGTCAGTGTAAGACTAAGAAATTATTTATTATTATTATTTTTTTTTTACTTTAGAAGAAATAGTATACATGTAAATCCAGCGTAAAATTTCTTTACTGTACTGTAGTTGGTCGTGGGTCCAGATTTTGGCTTACATCTACTCTCAGTAAAATCAATAAGTTAATGTCTATGAACAGTAACAACTCTTGACGAAGGGCTATTTACAGATAACACAGGCTCATCAAATTTACAATCAGTCTGAACCACATATTCACTGAAAAGCAAATTTCGGGAGAGATTATTTAAATATCCGACGTACTCTTCGTCAGAATTATTACTATAAACATTTGTTTCATAAGGAAACAACATATAACAGCCTTTCAATTATTACTATAAATATTTGTTTCATAAGGAAACAACATATAACAGCCTTTCATAAGGGAACAACATATAACAGCCTTTCAATTATTACTATAAACATTTGTTTCATAAGGAAACAACATATAACAGCCTTTCAATTATTACTATAAACATTTGTTTCATAAGGAAACAACATATAACAGCCTTTCAATTATTACTATAAACATTTGTTTCATAAGGAAACAACATATAACAGCCTTTCAATTATTACTATAAACATTTGTTTCATAAGGAAACAACATATAACAGCCTTTCAATTATTACTATAAACATTTGTTTCATAAGGAAACAACATATAACAGCCTTTCAATTATTACTATAAACATTTGTTTCATAAGGAAACAACATATAACAGCCTTTCATAAGGGAACAACATATAACAGCCTTTCAATTATTACTATAAACATTTGTTTCATAAGGAAACAACATATAACAGCCTTTCAATTATTACTATAAACATTTGTTTCATAAGGAAACAACATATAACAGCCTTTCAATTATTACTATAAACATTTGTTTCATAAGGAAACAACATATAACAGCCTTTCAATTATTACTATAAACATTTGTTTCATAAGGAAACAACATATAACAGCCTTTCAATTATTACTATAAACATTTGTTTCATAAGGAAACAACATATAACAGCCTTTCAATTATTACTATAAACATTTGTTTCATAAGGAAACAACATATAACAGCCTTTCATAAGGGAACAACATATAACAGCCTTTAAATTCCATCCTAATTACTGTCTAATTCTGACAAAGTTTCTTCAACAGTAAACCTAAATATATATTTTAGTAACTTTAGATTTTTTTATATAGGCTTAAAAAAATATTTTTGACCATTATTGATAAAAATTCAAGTAATATGATAAGGTGAAACTCATAAAATAACTTTACGAAAAATCTAGTCTAGCAGAAATCAATTTTACTAATACTGAAATGAAATATTTCGGTTGTCTAGGTGTCCTAAATGTAGGACGCAGGAAAAAATTCCAACATGACACGTATTAATGCTATATTTTTTACATTTATTATGCATAAGACTGTTCTGTGTATTGCTAGGGTTACATTTAAGTAGTCATTTTTACCAAACTATGGGTAATAAAGGAATCATAAACAAAACTTACTCTTCGTGCATAACAACAAACTTTCTATTAACCATTTTAACCAATGACAACGTAAATTTAGGTTGGTCAACTGAAAACATGCTCTCTCTCACCACTAGTGTCCTAAGGAAGCAGTGTGACCAGCCTTAAATGATCTTAAGATAAAATTTTCCAAGAAAAATATTGTTTCATGTGTCCTATTTTTAAGACGCTATGTACTAATAGGTTAAGCATGAAATTATATTTAAAAGAACTAATGTCACTTAACACACTCGAGTTAGTGTTCGCAAAATATATACCGTATAACTGTCACTGTTTAACACTTCCATTTCAAGTCGAGTACCGAATATTCGCACTGCCACTGACTGAAAGTCAAAATAGTTCTGGAAGGGAATCTATGCCCTTCTGAGTGCCATTTCGAAATTTTTCTAGCTCCACTACAGGCAAATTAACGGCCATTCTGGCACCTTCTAGGAGGTACTAGATTGGCCTATAGAAAACGGACGTGTGCAATTACCCGCGCAGGAAGGGGGCTCAATTACCTGAGTGGTACTGCTGGTAATTGCCCTTATCGACACAATACTAAGATATTATTCCTTACAAACAAATATTAATTACCCACCAGCTGATAACTATCAGCTGTTCACTTCTCAATGGTATATTAAATATTGCAACTTTCAAAGGATAACTTAAATTTTGTTGGTAACAATGTCTACATTCGTTCATATACACGCATTATACTCATTCGGAATCCATATTCACCTATATCATGATAATATATAAATAAAGTTTCTTAACAATATATAAATTAATAAATCTTAAAAATTAGGTTTTAAATACTAAGAAAATGTTTTTTATAACAAACAGTGGTTAACTTACTTATAACAGGATCGGAAAAAATATAAAAACGCTTTCACAACAACGTTGTGTTTTTCCATATATTTGATATTTTATTTTTTTTAATAATTGTGTTCCGTAAAATATAAATTTTGATCAGAATGATTTATTTGAAACCGTTAAATAGCGGAGAAATACTCGTAATATTGTTCAAATTAGTTACTTTGCAATTCAAATTACCGCTACTCTGGAAATAATAAACCTTTCGAAGTCCGGTTTGTGGCAATTAATTTATCTTGAATAGACCTTTCATTTTATACCAAACTCAACCTGGACTTACGTTGAAAATTTTCGTTCAACTCCTTGCGGGCCGTCCCCCTTCAAAGATAAAATGTCACTAATGGCGTCAAAAAGTATGTTCTTTGTAACTATGATCATGTACGAGATATCACTATTACATGTCAAGTCATACAAAAGTTCTGAAAACGTTTCCATATTTTTGTTCGCTACTGATTTATACAAAAACTGATAACTTTTTTTGTATTACAAAGTGCCTTTACACTTTTTATAACAAGCTAAAATTCTTATATGTGAAATTTATTCAAATGATTTTTATACGAATTCTCAATAAGTAGACCCACCAGTCCATAGGAAATACTGTTTCAGCGCTGAAAGGACTACGGTTGGAGAGCTTAAACTTATGTGCCTGTTGGGGAACGTTGACGAATATGGCTCCTTGGGGAATGCTCACTAAGCCTGGTGAAAACTGAGAGAGTCTAATGATCGGGTTCAAATAACAACGGTCAATATATCATGTATTTTAATAAAACAGCTGATTAATAAACACTATTCAGCTGTATTGAAACGGTTGTCACCTAAATAATCAATTATCTTTGTTTTAGGAAGAAGTATCATAAATATACAGATAACAACTTTATCCTGGAAAAATGTTGTTTTTATTACAGATTTTTTTTTTTTCTAATCGTAATTTTGTTGTTTGTTGTTAATTTGTTGTGATCAAATATTAGCATAAACATGAATTCAGTGAGTGGGTGTAACAGCAAATTAGTTAAATTGAAAATTATGACTAAAAAAAATCGATAGAATGAAAATAATCACGTTTTTGCGAAACCTTTTTTCATTATGGCTAAATAAGATGTACCAACATTCCAAAACATTACTATATGTGTTAAACTTTTATGAAACCTAAATTTCAATAACAAGTGTTGCACATAACTAATAAACATTCTTCATTATTCACACCAACTAAATATTTGTTTAGTATGTTTCTTTCATGACGTAATATGCTTCAAATAAAATGACTAGATTTACTTGTTGGAGGCTACACAAAAGCCCCATGATCTTTACCTCATAGTTGGGTGGGGGTGAAATCTATTCACGACCTCGTGAGGAGACTCTGCCTGTAGCCTACCTTGGTCCAAAGAGTGCTGAGAAGAACATTGCGTAAGATATTTCGGAGGAAGCATTATCAAGAATGCGACCTTGCAAATTAGTACCAGACTTAAGGATTTGGGCGTTATGGGGGTAAAGAGTTAAGAAGGGGCAAGGTGCTAAGAAAATTAGTGGTGTGTTAGGGTTGGCACAAAGATTGCCTAGAATAACAAAGAAGAATACATCGGGAAGGAAAGAATTTGAAGGAAAGCGAGCGGTCTGGTGAATTAACCTTAGACAAACCGGTAGTGGAGAAGGGACAGCCGCTAGCCTGTACCCTATAGCCTATTCCATATCAGCCTTCGGCCTCATAGTGGATCTGAACCTCTGACCTCACGTAGGCACTTGGCCTGCAGCCTACTTCACCTCGGCCTTCGGCCTCACAGTGGATCAGAACCTCCGACTTCACGTGGGCCCTCTGCCTGCAGCCTACTTCACCTCAGCCATTGGCCTCACAGTGGATTTGAACTTCCTACCTAACTTGGGCACTCTGCCTGCAGCCTACTTCACCTCAGCCATTGGTCTCACAGTGGATCTGGACTTCTTCCTAACTTGGGCACTCTACCTGCAGCCTACTTCACTTCGGCCATTGGTCTCACAATGATCTGGACTTCCTACCTAACTTGGGCACTCTGCTTGCAGCCTACTTCACCTCAGCCATTGGTCTCACAGTGGATCTGGACCTCCTACCTAACTTGGGCACTCTACCTGCAGCCTACTTCACTTCGGCCATTGGTCTCACAATGATCTGGACTTCCTACCTAACTTGGGCACTCTGTCTGCAGCCTACTTCACCTCAGCCATTGGTCTCATAGTGGATCTGGACCTCCTACCTAACTTGGGAACTCTACCCATACCCTACAATACATCGGCCTACTTGAAATCAGTCTAATGGATGATATTTATAATTACCCCGGAGAGGAAATAAATAGGTTATTATTCCTTTAAATAAAAAATAATTATATTTACTATTTTTTACGTATTCTTACATAAGTAATAAAAACAAATAAATTCAATGTGGGAAATAGTCAGTTGTATAGTTTCTCTGTCATTTGGCATTAAGTGTAGTGTGTGTTTTCACCCGTAGGAAAAGTGTATTATCTAAGGAGAGCACTTGGGTGGAGTTCTTACGAGAATTTAAAAGATCCAAGTACAGCAGCCTAAAATATTGTGATGCCTATATCGAACTATGATACAAAGTTGTATACTGTCATTTTTTCAATGAAACTCAAAATAAGGATTTTTATACGTAGGCAGACAGAAATTAAGATAAGATAATTTTGGAATATGTGGTGTAAGAAACGTGTAAATTTGATAAATATACGCCATTCTAAGTAGTCTTGTGTATAGATGAAAGTCTTTGTTTTATTTATATATATTATTGTATACTGTTTTGGAGAATATTTGTTCATGTTAATTGCCAAACGCAGGTTCTTCTTACGCTGTAATAACCAAGCCTGGGTTATTAAAAATTTATCTGTATATTTAATTCCATAAGCAGTTCCCAAAAATGTCTTGATTTAGAAAGAAGATAAAATAACATTATTTTATTCATTTTAAAGATTAAAGGCACATGACACTAAGGACAAAATCTAAATTTTGTAAAAGTGATCAGGGACCCTCCCCACTGGCCCATACAAATAACAGGTGTTTATGTTTATAATGTTTATGCTGAGGAATACATATTTGTTTTGTGGATTTAAAACTGTCTGATTTGTTTACAAAATAAAACAGCTGTTAAAAAAATACTAACATTTGTTCAGGTCATAGACCACCACCGTACATAGGAAAGAAGACGGTATATATATCACAATTTATTTTATATACATACATAAAAAAAAACAACCTTCAAACTCGGGTGCACATAATTTCTGGACCGACAGTAGGGAAGATTCATCTATATATAATCAAGGGTATCACAAGCATATCACATTATGTCACATGGGCGAAATGGCAGCTGGTTGGAACAACAAACAACAAATAAACATAAGAATGCTGTTCTAATTTCCCTTGTTACAATTCCAGCTGATTTGTGGTAGCTTTATTGTTATTTAGCTGAAAGCTTCCACGTAATTGGTAGTTTTTATTACCAGTATATAGTATAATAACAAAACCAGCTAATTTCACCTATGTGACGTCACATTCTACTGCGCAGCCTCGTCGTGATTCCTTCCCTCTGTTCTATAACTGGGCCTGCGAGTTATATTTCACGCATTTATGGGTTTTAGTAGCGGAGGGGAATCATTCCACCGCTCATCCAGTGCCTTTAAGTGTTCAACTTCCGCAAGAGTTCTCTTTTTTTTTATCTGCAACGAACTATACAAGTTCGTTTAATTATTATTTATTGTTTAGATTACTATAAATCGTGATATTGGTATTATTAGTAGTTGTTTGAATACTAAATAATGATTTAATTTAATTGCTCTAAGCTTGATTCGTTAGTGCTAATCAAACCAAGCAACGGTCACTGCTTATAATGACGTAGTGGGTGGGGATTGTTAGTTGACTGCCAACGGCCTTCCGTCTTCCTAGTTGCAATGGCGTTACTAAATGAGGGAAGAGTAGTTCTCAATCTCGCTTACACTACTCAGTGCATCTCTACCACACGTGTGCTTTCAGTAAGTCACTTTCTAAGCGGCCTATCTATAGTTCTAGTTACCGTGCTATTAGCTAATTTGAAATGTTTGTAAATGCAGATGTCATAGATATGCACTATCAAAAGACTTCGAATTCAGTTAGAAGTATACTTAAAAGAGCCCTTTTACCTCAATAGATCAACATTACTTTAGGAAACAAATACCTAATGAACAAAAGTAACACTAAATAGTCGCTTTACTAGTCCTATAGTACAGGTGACCTACTATGCCATTCGCTAACGTGAGGTGACACGAGCGTGGCGTTTGAGGGTAGGCACGCGAAGCGTGCAGTGCTGGCCCGTAGTTTATATGTCGTAGTATACCTTGATATTGAATCAAATGATCATAGTGTTCTTGTGACTGTTCAATGGCTTTATATTTATAGCCTTTATGTTTATAGATCCACAATAAGTTTGTGGATCTACAATATCAACTTATTTCCTGGAATGTTCCTTGGCCACAAACCGGGTAAAAAATGTTTTTCTTTTACCTCTTACTTACCTACCAGTAAGATTTGGGTCGTTAGTTATAAAATCTTTTAAACCACGTGAGGACGTCTTCTTCCTACACTAACTTGTGAAAGTTGCACCCTTGATTATATTACTACTTACAAATAGATATCTCATTTAATAAGAATATTTATGCCAGTAACTAGTTGGTGAGGTCTGCTACTACAGCTGGTTCAAACTACATTACAATTAATTACACGGGAGTACACTAGTGCTTAACAATGTACCACAAAAACAGCTGATATTTTGAGACTCCAAATTAAATATTGAATGAAAAATCTAACTGATAAAATCAATCTAGCTTATAAAATCAATAGCTGAGTTCAGCCAGTAGGCCTTTTAAAAGTAATATTAGACGGCCTCATGAAATATACTAAATGCTATTCACAAATTTTAAATGTTAATATTGAGATACTTTTGAAGTGACGCCAATAATAACGTGACTTGAAAATATAGATCAGGTGATTGGAGTTTGAAATAGTCTTTAGAAAATATGCCAAAAATGAACATAATACCAATTCTTATTAGTAAATACTAAATTGATATTTCAAAAGTATCCATTTGTGTTAAAAGACCTGGATAGTAATTTCTGATCGCATGATGTTTGTCCCATTGTGATGTGTACTGTCAAATACATTGGCAGGAGAATCCATTGTTAACATGTTTCCGTTGTATGACATAGATCTCGTAACTTCATGAATATGCATGGACAATAACAATACAATTAGTCATTGGCATTGCTGGTAATGTCAAGCCTCACTCCAATCGTGTTTATTGCAGTTTTTACCTTGATATACAAATTACAGATATAATATTCAGTGCATTAATTAATTTTGTATATGCAATGCACTAAATGGAATTTCAGTAGAGACTGTTCATACAATTATACATGTACAGAAAATAAATGGATTAATTGGCAAAGTAGGACGTGTTTTCAGCCCATCATTTCAAGGCATATTATAGATGTATATAAATAATGTAAAAAAATAAATAAATAAAAAGGTAAAATTCTCTGTTTTTTTATATTTATTCTAAACTCTTTATCACTGAAAACAAAATGTACCTTACTTGAAAGAACAGATACTTCATTATAATTTGTACCATACAAAATCTTTGCAGGAACCTTGTAATCACATTTGAAAGAAGAATTATTCATTATTTAAAAATATATTACTAATCTTAATATTTTTTTTTAAGCTCATAACAGTTTTATTTATTACTCTATAGAAGCTAGTTTCAGAGGATATCATAAATTTATATACGCATATCAACTATAGTTTTCAACTATATGCTATACATGCTAGCAAGACTAGCAGTTACAAACTATAGATTACAGTTATGGTATAGCTAGTATCAATTATAGCATGTCGTAAATAAAAAAGTTTTATATTCTTATTAAAAATTTAAGCTAGTTTATCAAGAGTTTTGGATTTGAAACTACCTTACGATTATGGTTCCGAAAAGATATGGGTAGATGTAGCTATTGGAAATACAAATGGGGATTGACACTGAAACAGTCATGTGATTGTGAGGAGTCTATCCAAACAATTGATCACATAGTTACAGGCTGCCCCCTGCGCTGTTTTATGGAGAGATTAGACCTTTCCATCCCAACGTCCGGTTTTCTGAATGTTCGAAAAACTTATAAAAAAACAGCGTCCGGTTTTCCGGACGTTCGAAAAATGTTCCAAATACCCAGCGTCGGATTTGCCGGACGTTCAGAAACACAATTTTAGAAAAATATTTAATAATTTTAAATATATATATTAATGATAAAGAAATCTTCGAAATAACATTTTCTGTTATAAAAACTTTGATTTGTTACGATATAGTGTAACAAACATTATTATTGTATGTTTGTAACAGTGTGTATTATTTCTTCCTTTGTTTTGCATTAATAGCTGTGTTAATTTTCGTCAGATGTGATCGTCAGCTGAGGTTAATTGTTCTTTCTTGTGATTGTTTGTGTAGTATGGGAGGTAAAAATAAGTAAAATAAAACGTAGTAGGCTGCTAATAATGCGTGGTATAAAAACTCTAAATGCAGTGTTTTGGAAAAAGAGGCATAACTTTTTTAATTTTATACATAGAGTTGTGAAATATGAATTTATTTGAAGATAAGTAAATGGTGTTTTAAATAGTGTTATTATTTTTGGTAAATGATTTTTGTAGTGCCATTCATAAAGCAAAATATCTTTTTTTAAGTGTATATAAATACAGCAAAAATGTAAATTTTGTTAAGTCCTTTTTATTTTATATTACATATAATATCTTTAGGAAACTAATGAAACTCAAAATAATAAATTTTCTTCATAAATAAAATGTATATATATTTTTTAGTAAAGTATGACAAAATCGACAAAAAGAGCATGGGATTTTTGGGTATGTCAAATTTGAAAATACTGTACGTAGGTTTTTTTAAACTACTTTTTAAAAAATGTCTGGGATGGAAAGGGTTATCTAACATAAATAGAATCAGTGAGGCAGGTCTTAAAAGATGGCTTGATGGATTGGATTTAGCTTTGTGATATATCACTTGATATTTTTATTTTCATTAATATCTATTGACTTTTGTAATTTTTTTCAAGTATACAGCTTTTATATAAATGGTAGCTGACAAAAACAACCTTAAGCTATATAAATATATATATATTCAAATATATGTCGGCGTGGTGGTTCAGTGGCTAAGGTTTCGGACTGCCCCCACTGAGCCATCGGTCGGTACTTCACTCGTTGAATAAAGTTGATGCACTGGCCTGTAGGCCCATGTCAACTGGTGAGTGAAGTTTTTTTTTAATGAAAAATCAAAATAAAACAAATGAAAACATATAATTATCGTGTTAATTAAAGTAAATAATTTATCCAATCATTAATTATTATGGTTATAATTATGCCAGACATAAGTGTCCTGCGTGTTATATTTATCACATATAAAGGTTTCAGCAGCAGAAGGTGATCGTTCCACCGCTGAGTTGTCTTACTTCACGAGTGTGACTAACTTCCTCCTTCAAGTTTGCAGCTTCCGCAACAGTTAAGAAAAAAATAACTAAAATGAACTGTAAAAGTTTGATAAATTCTTATTTATTGTTTACATTATTATTCATTGTTTTATTGCTATTGTTAATTGTAATTTGAATACTAAATAATGCTTTTATATAATCGTTCTAAGCTACAATCGTTAGTGTTAATGAAACCAACCAATGGTTACTGCTGCTAGTGACGTAGTAGGCGGGGCTTGGTAGTGCACTGCCGTTCCACGGTCTTACCGTCTTCCTAGTTGCCATGACAACATTAAATGGAATAACACGTTGGGCGAAGATTAGTTCTCTCTCACACTTCCACCACTCAGTACGTTTTTCTCATACACTTGCATTTCGTAGACACTTTCTAAGCCGCCTATTTATAGTTCAGTAACGTTCAAGTAAATATTAATTAAATTTAAATAATATAAAAACTCTCACTATGCCCCAATAAATTATAATTTACTTATCGCAGCTTACAAATTAAAAATTTACAACAATTTTGTGTTTTAAATATTTTAAACAAATTTATTTACAGTATCAATAATGTAGAATGCACATATATTTTCTTTAAATACTTAAATCAAAATTTTTTCAAAATATTAATTTCCTTTTTAAATAAAAAAAATTCTAGTCAATTCTAAAAAAGGCTATCCATGGATCCAAGTCATATTTAAAATATTTTTACTTTAGATCATTCTTCTATTATTTGAGCCAGTATTATCCAATAAACTATTCAATGCAGGTAATATCCGAGAGACTGCATAGCTTTGTCATGTGTAACTCGTGCCCTCGGGGAACAAATGTGGTCATTGGATGTTATTTGTTTACGTAACTCTGACAACGACGTCATTATCGGCCATCATTAACATTATCATTACCATCATTAAACATGTATTCAAAGAGCTCTAACCTTGTTTAGGGAATATTTAACGAGTCATAGAGATTTTATAAAACAAACAAAATGTGAATATGTTCTGATTTATTCACAATTATAATAAGTGTTATTGTACTTTCTAAAGGTGGTCTTAATTTAACTGTAAACTAAAATAAATTGTTGTCCCACAAAATGTTGGTGAGTTGTATAGATTGCATTTTCTGTCTCTCCTACAGACATTTTTTATGGTCTTACATTTCCCTTTTGGGATTATATGAATAGAAGTATTTTATTAGAGTTAAGTCTAGGTTGCTATTTAACGCAACGACAGATGCAGAGCGTATAAAATCATTAATGATATCATAAAATATAGTCAAATTAATGTGATTGACAATAAGCCAAAAATGTCAGTTTGTTTGCTCCGCCACTTGGCCTAATTTAAGAAAAGGTAATAACTAAGACACAGCATTTAGCATTGAATAAGAAATTTAAATGTGTTTATATAATATCAATGATTCTACTGACCAAAAGGAACAAAAAAGGTTATATAGACTCCTTAAAATGTTCATCTATTTGGCCGTATTTTTAATCTAGACTTTTTTAAACTTACTTACCTAGTTTATACTTTGATAGTAGACAGTAATATTTACTGAAAATAATTTTGCATTATAGTCCGGTACTGGCGAAACGGCTATGCACCACTGGTCTGAAATGAAAAAACTCTGTTTTAATTTGCTGTCAAACTAAAATAAATAAGCAATGATTTTCAACATGTTGGACACGATTTTTATAGTGTCCAACATATTATATTCTTTAAGAAAACATTATGCGGGAGATTTTGCTTGAATTCATTTGCTTTTAATAGTGATATTTGTGCTTAAGAACATGTTTTTATGAGTGAAATTGCGCGTGACTCGTCTTTAACCTGCCACTGTAGCGAGAATAATAATAGCATTATTCCTTGTTGATAGGTGACAGTTTGATTCATTGTGATTAATTTGGTGTAAGACTCATTTAATAATTCAAACAAGTTAATACGAGTAATAACTTAATTTTTTTGTAAATCCTTACAAACTTGGAATCGACAAACGCTTTTCCAGCAGTCTTTGAGCAAACATTAACTGTGTTATTTATGAATTACTAAAATAATACTGTAGCACTAATAAAACACGCACAAAAATAATGAAGCGTTGATGATGTAAACTTCGTTTACATCGAGGCTGTGTCGGACGCGTCAGGTATAGCCTACTCTGCTCAAGGAAAATTGTAGAACGGATATTCAGCCCAAAGGTAAAATAATCTAAACCATAATAGATCGACGATATTTCCAGATGACAAATGTTTCTTCAGTATAAAATAAAGTGGAGTTAGTTAACTATGAGGTGTGTTCGTGTTCAGTTCTTAATCAATTTAACAGTGCTTGGTATAGTTTAATCACCAGTTTATTTTTATATCAGTTGATTTAGTTTTAAAGCTATTACAAGTTTTTTTTTTTTTAGATGTGACAATAATGTTATAGGAATCAGTGTATGTTTATAATTATCAGTGTTAAGTGCAATTCTAATATTTAAGCCTTTTCAAACTTTAGTTAATATTCTATTAGTAATTGAAAAGAAGATCTTGTGTTTGCAATAGGAGTGGGCAGAGTTGACTGTTGGGACAGTGAGTATCACGGTCGCATTGTTGATAATCTACTCGTATAGTTGAAAACTACTAAAAATTTCTTCCTAGTTCAAGAAAAATTTATTTGATACAAGAGTACAATTTTAGTGTCACTTAAATAACACAATTAATTTAGGTTTAAAGAAATTTTGTCAAGCTTTTGTCATTTCCGAGTTTGAAAGGGTTTACAAAGAAATTAATTTCTCATTAACTTTTTTAAAGTAATAATGAAAACTAATTTCATAGAAGTTACATAGGTTCTTGCATTACTAACGATAGTGAGTGAAATTCCGAATTGGGTAAGGAAGACTTATTTACTACTGATAATTGTTATCGAAATTCAACAACTTTGTCATTAAACTAATAACTGATATTAAATTGTATTAACGTTTTCAAAATGAGGAGGGCGAAAGACTAGTGTGATTTAAAAAAGAAGGAGGTATGAGAATCCAAAATATACATTTTGTTTGTGTGGTTAATCTGGTCTTGAAACTCTCGGAACGGCAGTTAGTTAGGTCAAACAAACAGTTAAACTTACGAAAATTAACTTATAAATTGCTCTAAAAAATTACATGAAAATTCTGTTTTTCTGTATAAAAGAATATTTTTAAATTATTAATTGATTATGTATTTTTACTTTTTATGTAACAATAAAAACGAATTCCACAAAAGTTGCTTTAATGACATTAAAGCATGTGTAAGTATTGGCAGTGTCTGTGTACAGGAAACATGAAACATCAAGTTACTATTGTATAGCGACTGCCTTCTGAGTTCAGCTGACAGAGAACCCATTGAGCACAGAGCAAACAGCCCGTATTATTGACAGAGATAAATAAACAATTCCGGCAGCATTCTGCAGCTGCACCACAGTCGCGACACCGTTAAAAAATTGGCGACAAGCACGAACCCAGCGCTCGTATCGGCGAGAGTAAATTAGTGCGTATATCTGCACTGTTTACATCCACATCTGTTATTAGTAAATTTCAAATAACCTATGTCTATAACCTTTCATGGCATTTTTTCAATTATTATTACGCCATTTCTTTGCAAGACAAGATGCAATACAACGATAATGCGGCTACTTGGAGCGCTTGCGTCGCACTACCTCCACAGGTGTCGTGCGTGACTGTATGTTATTATTAGACTGTAGCTCAGAGAATCTAAAGGGTCATGTGCAGTATCTGAGAGAATCCCTGACTGACAAGTCCCTGCGCTATTCACAGTGTAACGACCAACGGCGTTACAGCTTCTCCCTCGACGCTCGTGTCTATCCACCGACTATATGCCGACTGTCCTCTCCAGTTTACTCATGGAAGCCTCCCAATGTCTGTTCCCCTCCTACATCTCCCACACTAACCAGGCGTTAGGTAGATGTCCCAACGTCACAAAATTCCCATTGAGTTGGAACGAGTGTCTACAAATAGTAATATTTGAAAACAAATTGAAATGGAAAAATCACATAGCATTAAACTCTTGGAAACACAACACTCGAAGATGTGTTTAAAATACAACTTATTCTGTTTTACAATTTCCTAACACTTAAATAAGTATTCGAATTATCCAAAATTTTTAAAATAAGCCAATTAATCAGGTAGGGCTTCAAAAAGTCTAAGATCACCTACAAAATTTTAACAATTTGAGCTATTAGGTTTATTTGTTCATTTAAACGCTTGAAACGTGTATTAGTAGAGGTAAAGATTATAACACATTGCTGGTGTTGAGTTACTTACTTGGGAATAGTTAATATTGAAGATATTAGGCCTTTTTAATTGGAAAATAATATGCAAGTTTTAAAAACTGTAAAAGATCGTAAAACAAATCAATAAATTAAAAAATCCATCACTAAAAAAAACAAAAATTTAAAAAATATGGATTGACAGTGAGTTAAATATATTAAATCGAAATATATCCAGGATAAGTTTAATTATTTTAGTGATGAGAAGCTTATCTATTTTTAATACTTATAAAAAAAGCTTGAAAAGTTATATTCTAATAATACTGAAGGGATTATAATCCACAGTACCATGAAAATAAGACGGTAGGTATCACGTGGCACGCGCATCTCCCATGACGTCACATGGGCGAAGTGACAGCTGGATAACAAACAAGCAACAAATAAATAAACATAAAAATGCGTGTTTTAATTCCTATGGTTACAATTCAAGCAGATCATAGATGAATTGGAATACTATTTAGCTGAAGTATTTCACATGATTAATAGATTTAGTTACCGATATTAATAGAATAATGAAACCAGGTGATTTCTTTCGCCCATGTGACATAACAGTCTACTACGCAGCCTCGTCGTGAGACCTTCCGTATGTTCTAGTTACCGTGGTATAGCCTACTCCATCAAATTAATTAGGGCATCTATATATATATAAGTCAAAGCCCTGGCTGACTTACTGACTCACTCATCACTAATTCTCAAACTTCCCAACAAGAGAGCTGATATTTTGTACACTGGGTCTTTAGGTTTTAAATAGGACAAATAAAGTATTTTCATCTTGATAAAGTACTCCTAAGAGGTAGAAACCACCCGTTTAAGATTGTTCCATAAAGACAACATATGGTTGATTTTAGTAAATTAATAACAGCTGTTTTGTAAACAAATAACTATGTTTATTTTGTATGTTTGACATTGTACTATTGATCCCACATAACAAAGCTGCTCTGTGATTAATGCATTTGTAACATTATACTATGAGTTTTATCTTCAGCTGTTAAACAAGAACAAATAAATTGAACAAGTTTGAAAAAGGTTAAGTAATACCCTAGGGTATTATTTATAATAATAAATAGGTATCAACGCAAGTATGTGAGTTAGATACTGTAAATAAATTTAATATTGTGATTTTACGTTAAACAGTTAATCTATTTATTTGCGAGTGAAGCGGTTGGCACGCGAAGCGTGCAGAGGTGTCCCCTAGTTATTAAATAAAACTCGCTATATTTAATACATTTTATTGTGTACGATTTGCCTTCAATAAAATATCACGTTAGTTTTATTGTACTTTAACTAAGTACCTTTTTCTCGGGAAATATTTACACAATTCAATCGAAATTGTATTTGTATTATCACCGATGATATTATGTGCAAATTTATAAGATTTATATTACCTGAAGGAACAATTTTCTTTACGAAAGTGTAAATCTAAAAATTTAACTAAACAAATTAATACAATTTGAAATTTACCATATTTTTTTAGAAAAATATTTTTTTTAGTAGGTAGACTATGCATTCCATTTTATTGTTTTTAGTAATCCATGAAAATACTATTAATATTTATAAACTAACTTAAGACAAATGTATGATTTATTAACATTCCAACTGGTCTTAATAGAATTATGTAAACACTAAATTCTACTAGCATTCAATCTATCACAGCTAATGGCTGGTATTTGTGTTTCTCCTTTGAAGCCCTTTTAATTAAAAAATTTAGCCAATCAGTATTTAATCAAACAAATGTACAACATTTTTTTAAATATTTGTTACTGATCTGTTGAATTACAGATTAACTCTCTATATAAGTCACAGTATTAACAAAAATATAATTACGTACATTTGCAGAGCACTTTTTGAAACTCAGTCTGGTTTCGTCCACCAATCCTCATTCACATGAATTGATTTCAGTGAACTTGTAGTTGTATTATTTCAGTGAACTTGTAGTTGTATTATTTTGAAAGGTTATACTTTACAACTTAACTAATAGCATCACTATTATTCTAAATAATATTTTTTATTTATTTTAAAATGAATAATAAAATTATATAATATTCATTATTTAAGCATGTTTGTGTAACAGTTTTGTTTTAGTTCGTTCTAATTTTTGTTTTAGTAAATAGTTAATGAGTTTGTATTTTACTTTTAGCCTTTTTTCTAGAAACATAGCTAAGCTATAATTTTATATACAAAAACTACAACCAAAATAATTATTGATTAGAACAGATGTTGATAGAACAAACTATCAAAATAATACATGAATAAATGGGTATTGTAAGTCAAGTCGTAAACGTTAATTTTAATTTAGTTATTATTTGTAATATTCTTGAAAAGTATGATGTTTTACTTTTTAGTGGATTATTTCTATACGAAAGTTGAACTGTAGGTGAACTGAAATTCTGTTTGAAATTGAACTGTGATCGCCTGTTTGGCCTATTACGATTCAAATAATCGCAATGAATTACCAGGCGAATCCATTGTTAACACTGTTCCGTTGTGTGACATGGGTATGACATTCATGAATATTCATATATATGATAACAAAACAAGGAGCTATTTGAGATTGATGTTAATGTCAACCTACATGTATATTTTTATTACATAAATACTTAAGAACTAGTAAATTAAATACGACACATGTATTATCATTTATAAATATGGTTATAATTAAATGTGGTTATAAATAAAATAAAATAAAACTGATTTTATTTTATTTTATTTATGCCTGGGATTTGTTAAAAATTCATCTTATTTTTTTATTGATACAACTAATTTATTTATAGGTTGGCCAATGTCAATAGTCAAAAATGAATTTGGACTAATTTTGTTTATCATTTATTTTGTTTGGATAAAAAAACAACACAAAACATAACCTCAAATTTCTATTGTCAACACTGAATTTGGGTAATATTTTTCTTGCATTCTTATGTCATATGAGACACATTAATATTATTGTGCGTATTTTAAGGCGAATATGAATGAATAAATGAGTATAGGATCATTGCGGATGACTTTTGTAGTCTGGTTACTAACTGAATTGGACTGTTCCCCAGAAAGGACATTTTATTAATAGCCCAATAGCCAGGACCAACTAAGGGACCGACAGCTGTACGTGGAATCCGAACCGCGTAGTATATTGGTCTGATTTTCAACTAATTGACAAGCCTGACACTTTATTTCGACATACCTCCAATGTTTATTCTCATAATGTAATCAAACTATGTAAAATGTGTGTTGAAAAGAAATTTGCAGATTCGGTATAAGTATTTAAAGTTTCTTTTATTTAATATGCAAGAAAGTGACGGGAACTGCAAGGCCTTGCGTGACAATCACTTACCTTGGTCGGACATCGCATGTTCAACTTGGCGTAACATCTTCCTCTGTGGTATAACGTGGTAAGATAGAAGAACTGATAACAAAAAAAACAATGTTGTTATGTGTTTAGTGGTTTTGTGTCTACGATGAATTCCTCAAAACAAATGTTTTTGTTACGTGTTTAGTGGTTTTGTGTCCACGATGAATTTCTCAAAACAAATATTTTTGTTACGTGTTTAGTAGTTTTGTATCCACGATGAATTTCTCAAAACAAATGTTTGTGTTACGTGTTTAGTGGTTTTGTGTCCACGATGAATTTCTCAAAACAAATGTTTTTGTTACGTGTTTAGTGGTTTTGTGTCCACGATGAATTCCTCAAAACAAATGTTTTTGTTACGTGTTTAGTGGTTTTGTGTCCACGATGAATTTCTCAAAACAAATGTTTTTGTTACGTGTTTAGTGGTTTTGTGTCCACGATGAATTTCTCAAAACAAATGTTTTTGTTACGTGTTTAGTAGTTTTGTGTCCACGATAAATTTCTCAAAACAAATGTTTTTGTTACGTGTTTAGTAGTTTTGTATCCACGATGAATTTCTCAGAACAAATGTTTTTGTTACGTATTTAGTAGTTTTGTGTCCACGATGAATTTCTCAGAACAAATGTTTTTGTTACGTGTTTAGTAGTTTTGTGTCCACGATAAATTTCTCAAAACAAATGTTTTTGTTACGTGTTTAGTGGTTTTGTGTCCACGATAAATTTCTCAAAACAAATGTTTTCGTTACGTGTTTAGTGGTTTTGTGTCCACGATGAATTTCTCAGAACAAATGTTTTTGTTACGTGTTTAGTGGTTTTGTGTCCACGATAAATTTCTCAAAACAAATGTTTTTGTTACGTGTTTAGTGGTTTTGTGTCCACGATGAATTTCTCAAAACAAATGTTTTTGTTACGTGTTTAGTGGTTTTGTGTCCACGATGAATTTCTCAAAACAAATGTTTTTGTTACGTGTTTAGTGGTTTTGTGTCCACGATGAATTTCTCAAAACAAATGTTTTTGTTACGTGTTTAGTAGTTTTGTGTCCACGATGAATTTCTCAGAACAAATGTTTTTGTTACGTGTTTAGTAGTTTTGTGTCCACGATGAATTTCTCAGAACAAATGTTTTTGTTACGTGTTTAGTGGTTTTGTGTCCACGATAAATTTCTCAAAACAAATGTTTTTGTTACGTGTTTAGTAGTTTTGTATCCACGATGAATTTCTCAGAACAAATGTTTTTGTTACGTATTTAGTGGTTTTGTGTCTACGATGAATTTCTCAAAACAAATGTTTTTGTTACGTGTTTAGTGGTTTTGTGTCCACGATAAATTTCTCAAAACAAATGTTTTTGTTACTAACAGCTGTAGTAACAAATTGTTTTGTAACATATTGTTATATAACTTACAAAAAGTCCCATTACCTCTTTTCGACAAATTTATTCAGAATTAAATTTCAACAAGTTTTACTTTCAGGATGAGGTCAAGACTATTTCATGTCTTCATTCTTCAACAATTACAAATGGAACGTATTCTTTAACGAATTAATTAACTATCTATCACGTCTTTGGTCTTCATGATGTTATTTTATATCCATGTCTTATCGAAGATTCAATTTTATAAATACTGGGAAAATTAAATGAATATCTGAATAGTGTAATTGAGGAATTATTTAAAATTGTATTTCTTGGGCCATCTTTTTTCTAGTTGTAAGCCCAAATATAAACATATACATCGATAATATCCTGCTCCTAATGTTGTACAATCTGTCCCAACCCTCGTACGATCAAGTGATCTAATAAGTCCGTTAGCGAAGGGATGGTTTGTCCTGAGAACAAGATTCAATTATATTCAAATTTCATTATGAGTCATTATAATCAAATGGCCAGTTCCAATATAATATAAAATATATATTATTTGTTTTTATTGATTAAACCAAACTCTTCGTTTATATATATATCGAATAATTTATATAAATAAATAATATATATCGTATATATATATATTATTTATTTATATCCAGAATCTGGTGTATTTTATTAGTATTTGTAAATAGTGTTTGGATGTTTTATCGGTATGGAAGTTAATTGAAAGTAATTATTGTTAAATTGTATATTAATTGTACACATCAGCAATTTGTCAAGGAGATGTTCATATAATCAGAGGGCGTCAGGTGCGGCGCTGACAGGGTGATCTGTCACTAAACCTGATTAGAAAAACCCATTAGCAAGACTCCGCACCGTATCAATTAATTTCGTTTTCGCGCGATCATCACTCCCGGCAGCTTCCAATAATTAATCTCCAGACACCCGTTTAAAAAGTGCAGATATTTAGTGTAAACTCAACTTTGCGCTCCCAGTGAATGACTATGGTTAATATGAGATTTCTCATTGCTGCAAGAGGTGCATTAATTTAAGAAATACTATAAATTAAATAGCCTCCATAGGAATATCTTTCATTGACATTAACCAGGAAAAGTTTACTGCCGTATCGTAAAATTGTTCCTTTATTTCTGTATGGAATTAAAAATCTTTAATGACATGACCAATTCGAGATTTACTTTCAATATTGTATTATTCAGTTCTTAAAAGCGTAGCATATATCTTATATAAAAAAAAGTTAACAAGTAACATATAATTTATATGTCAGCAATATTATTAATTAGTAAGAAGCTGAATGTAGAGATATGGGTGATTATGAGTTGTAAATGAGTGTGATTAATGTTTATGAACGAGTGTTGTCATTGTTCTAAGGAGTACTTTCCCTGAGAAATAGACAACCCAGTCAACATGGTGGTAGCTAACTGATCTATAGCTTTATGTGGAATCAGAACCACAGTCGGGCTAACTGGCAAGCCCGATAATCAGTTCTTTTTCCTACACAACATCCAGGCCCTGGCTACTACCCAAAACGGACACCCTAGGCCAGCTGTGGAGAGGCAGAGATGTTTGGTGGAGGGTAGTGAATACACAGAAATGAACTGAATAGGAGCGAATATTTGTTAATGAACTTAAACTAAAATAACAGCTGTTAGACCCACCCACCCTCCTACCCATACACGTACGGTGGTATTGGCCCACCCTCCCAGCCATACACGTACGGAGGTATTGGCCCACCCGCCCACCCATACACGTACGGTGTTATTGGCCCACCCTCCCACCCATACACGTACGGAGGTATTGGCCCACCCTCCCACCCATACACGTACAGTGGTATTGGCCCACCCTCCCAGCCATACACGTACGGAGGTATTGGTAGTGTCCACGTCGATGACAACCAGTAAGCAAACGTCAATATTAATAGGACCAAGCAAAAAACCTATCGTCTGCAATCTTCACAACACTTAAAATCAAAGAAATATTTACTCTGTGTTGTTATTAAACCATTGGTCCCAGAAGGGTGAAGAGGGTGAAGAGGGACGAATCCTCTGTATGTATCTTCCTTTACCTGGTGATGCGGATATCGGTTAAGGTTTTGTTCATATATTATGATAATTATAACTAAGGCTAACTGTGGAATAGCACTATGCATGCAGTTGGTGTACATCGAGTTTCCTGGACGGCTGGCTGGTGTTGTCTTACCCAACCGAGGTGTTTATCTCATGGTTTTGTTTTTTCTTGTTTTCGTAAAGCAGAACCAAAACCCATTATAAATCACGTTCAGAAACCTAAACCAGTTAAGTTTTTTGTGGACTTAACTTTAAATATAAGTGAATACCTTGGGAGAGTTCCGAATATCCTATAAACCAGATCTGAGATGCATTTTGGTTGAAGTTGGGGAAGAGACTGACAATATGAAAAATTCACTTCTGAAATGATATTGATCATTGGTCATAACGGAGCTATGCAAATCTGTAAACCGGAGTAATTTCCTTGAGACACTTGATCTCTTTAGTTTAATAGGGAGATAAATGATGCAATATATTACGATCTGGGCAAGAACATGGGAGAGTCATACATCAAAATACACGGAAGCAGATGTTACCGATAATTCACCTGACTAAATGTGCAGCAAACCCCTGCAACCCCTGCATGGAAAAACTGGAGACAGTCACGATTCCCAGCATGGGACGGGAGAGCCAGTGGCCGAGCGTTCTTAGGCGTCAGGGCTTTTTACTTGTATTAGAGATAGCGCAGGTTTGAATCCTGGCATTGACTGTTAGTTTTTATTAGTAATATTCACCTTGTACTGTATCGGTTCTCGACCTCGTCTGTCTGATAAGTTCCCCGCACAGATGATCATTGGGGGAACACAGATCATTCTTTGGGGAACGGGTAGAGTAAAGTTAAAGAAATCAGCCTCTCCTTTAAAAAAAAAACACACACAAAAACAAAGAGTGGCACTTTTTGGATGGACAGATGAAATATGACATAATAGCGTATTCCATCTGCCTAACTCTAGCTGCTGAATATGTCTATGTTATTCCCAAGCTGCTGCCGCACCCGATTTTCATTTTTTGGAAGTGATGAAGGCAATGGCTCGGATTTACTAGTGCTGAGTGCTAGGACGGTGTAAATCTGCTATTGAAGGATTCTTAAAATTAACTAATTTATTAATAGTTCAAAAATAGCATAAAGTATCTTGCAAAAATGCCAAATCGTGCAAATACTATAGTAAACATTAATATACTTACAGAAACTGAATAATTAACATCATCCAACTAATTGAGGACAAGGTTCAGAATAACCTTGACTTTTTGACAAGAATGTAACTGTTTACTGTGAAACTCACAAGAAAAGAGTTAGTTAAAAAACTACTATAAACCATAGTAATAAAATAGTAACAAAAATCGTACTGATATGACAGTACTCTGCGCCAATTCTTTTTTTTTTTTCAGGGATCCAAAATGTCTTGTTACCTTTTTTTAAGAGGAAATTAATTGAATTATTGTCATAAACCACCTCCTACCAATGTATTTTGTTGCAAGCTTTTACTGATATTGTTACTTTTATCATTATAATCTGACGTCACATTTTGTACATAATCTATATTATCTTGTTATATTGTACGATAAAGATCTAACTACACATAAAATATTCGTTATAAGAATATAATTATATTTGTTTATTTTACATAGTTAAATTATTTGTTATGATTTACTTTTCTTTGTTAAAAGTATTAGCCTACCAGTTTGTTGAATCTTACATAAAAATAAATGTTTATCCAAATATCAAAACTGTCTTACGTTATTGTGCTAATGACGATACTACAATAGTATATGTGAATAATAAATACCCTACTGAACTATTGTGTTATTTTAATTAACTATCGAACTATTCTAATGAATATTCATTTATTTGGGTTTCTGTGTGCCACCATCATGTTTTAACTTTATCAACGTTGTTATGACAAAATAATCCGATCTCATCGGATGAATTTAGTTGAATGCGGGGATTTAAACCCACGACCCCTGCATTGAGGGCAAGAGTGCTGACCATCAGGTATTTCAAATAGTACATGCCGAACAAGTCAGATTCTTAATTAGCGACAAACCCTATTGGAATCAAACTTCAAGATTACTATAAACATGACATTCATGAAACAACATGTCAGACTTGAATATATGTAACATGCAACAAAGAAAACAACTTCTAGTTTAATATGTCAACATTCCCAATTAAAATACAAAATAGAATTGGTGATTTTGCAGCATCACGTGTTGTTTTGTACTGACCACTGATGAAACACACCGTAATTAAACCGCAATTGGATCGCGATTGGAACGAGAATAATGTGATTGGACGGCGTGGTAATACAGCAATCACCATACCCGGCTTTAATGGGGCATATTACTTGCTGATTTGAATTAATGATAAATCAATTATGTCTGTAAATCTAAAGAGCGTAAGACGTACGGAAACATGAGAACATATCTGTATTCGAAGGTGTAAAAGTTTCAATTACTGTACTGTATATAACAATTAAAGGTCAAGTTTAAGAGAAGACTTCAATGTCAACCTCAATGTCAAGTTGAGACAATTTCTTAGAGAAAAATATTTTTCAATTATTTTATTTCTAATCAGAAAGTGAACATAGCGTAGCTTGTGAAAAACTACGCTACTGTTTCGTAAATATCAACTTATACTTTCTCTCTTTACTTTCAGTTTCGGAATTGTACTATGAAATCTAAATATTTTATATTATATATTAGTCAAATCAACATAAAAATTCCAATAAGAATGGTAGGGTACAAAAACCATCTTTTTTTCAAAATAAATGTCACAAATCTCCAAACATTAAACATTTTCATCATAATTTTTCAAAATTTAATTGTCATAAAGAAATAACAAATAAAGAACGACTATCATGAAAGTTACTACATTAAAATATATAAATAAATTGTTATGCATTACGAACCAGGAGTTTTTAAATACTCACAGTTTGTTTCCAAATATCGCATCTGTTTATTTTACCACATGTTTTTAATTAATAACAAATGTAAACATTAATTTAGAAGTATGTTTTGTCTGATAATGGAAACTTTCTGAAAGGCCTCACAAAATATAAATAATTAATAATCAATTGCAGGAATTTTTAGCCAATTTATACTTCTGTTGTATTAATTATTATTGTTTTGAAACAAAGCTTATGACTTAATTCTTTTTAGAAATAATTGTAATCTACATGAATTTAAAAGGAAACATTGATTTACAATCCAACCCCTACTATAAGTATTTAGGCCTGAAAATAAGTAGCAAGACATTTAATTTGCTTTACAAATTGATTCTTGTTAATGTAATACCACTCGTTAAAAACTATAAATAAATTGAAAAAAACCAAACAAACAAAATTAGTTGCTTTAAATAGGTCTATTAAGACACTTTCCCCAATGACGTCATGTTTTTGACATATGATATTTCAAGGTTGGTGCGGTATTTACAATGGTTCTAACAATGGATTCATATGACTGATCTACTAGTAGGAGTGCTTAACATAACCACAACACTTGTTACCAATAAGAAAAATGTTAAATTTACGAGTGCCAGTTGCTGCTGTAAGTAGTTGGACTATTTATATTATTATCAATTAATGTTATTTTCATTCATCTATTTTTTTAGTGGACATGTCAGCAAAATTCGATTCAGTCATACGGCCATGAATAACTCTTCACTTTTTGACTTTGTTAATCTAAATTTTCGTATTTTATTTCGTCTTGTGGTGTGTGAAACTTTTCAAATCCTTCATAAGATTGTGTATGCTCCAGTAAAATTAAATTCATTTCACTAACAAATTACAATAGAGTTGAGTAAGCCAGTGTAGGCTATTTTAAATCTCAGGCTTCAGCAACCAGTGTCTTAACTGAATCTATATTTCCCGGTGAACCACGTCAAGTGCTATCTACATTATTTACAAGATACCACATGTTTTGTCCATTCTGTAGTGTGGCATCATCAGAGGTAAATATTGTGATAATCAGTTTTATCAGAGTCTCAGCGATACCACTGATGATGCTACGTCTAGTATCTTGTAAATAGTTTAGATAGCTCCCGCATGCAGATCTATGAGAATTTCTGCTGACGGAAGAATTTATTGCACGTTTATTTACAAATAAACGTACATTTTCCATAGGGGTTTGGACTGACTCGACGTTTGAGTACAAACATTGGCTTAGATAGTAGAGAAACGTCTAAGGCGTGTTCACACGTCTTGTGTATGTCATTTGATCTAAATTACACTCTCGTGCTCTTTTACAATTGATTCTCTCGTCCTTATAGAAATATTCTGAACCAATCCTTCCTTACAAAAACGATATTGTATTCTCTTTCAATGTGTTATTACTGATCTGAGAATACGTATTCACTTTTACAGCACCCAATATTTGAAAAACGTCTAAATTAGCCTCATAAGAGTGAATTGACTAAAGGATAGATTGTCAATGTATTAGCAGTCCTCAACTTCCCTTGCACACAGTTGGTAATTATGCTGTCAGTCCACCAGCCATCCCCATGAATGACTCAAACTCCGCAAGTGATGTTTTGTCCTTGGTCGTATGGCCTATATCTGGGTTCGACAATAGACGTCACATTGTAATCAATAATAACATATTTAGTCAACGTTAGACTGTATGGTATTTAGCTGATATTGCAAGACCCAGTATTGTAGTAAGGTCTTTAACAATAGTTCATTATATCTAATTATTAATGACAGATTATATTTATAGGCATACATTCCAAAAATACGGAACAGCAAAAGATTGCCAAATGGATGTAACGAAAAAGAGAGCCAACCATCATGTGTTCTCAACCAAGGTAAGTTTAGGATAGGATTTTTAGGATAGGATTTTTTTACTTTTACGTAGGAGAAATGCCTTTACACACTGAGCGTAGGAGTCGCCCAATTAAGTCTTCAATTAAGGGAATATCCACTAAAACCCCTACGGGCCGCCGTGATCCAAGCCGGAAGTGTTTTGGATGACTTCATGCCTAACTGCGCGTCTTGTGCTCTTACGAGGTCACTTTTCTACTTCATATCGGACATCTTAAGGTCATTCAGACACCCTTCCTCACTTTTGGTTTGTAGTACTGTGTGTGCGTAGGACGCAATTGTTATTTATGCTTCTTCACTCTGTAGCATTGCCTCCACTATGGTTTCTACCGTAATAGGACCCAACGCGGAGTCAAGTGCTCTTCTCTCCCCAGCGAAGCGCCCACGCACGAAGGGCGTAAGTAACATTATCCTTGTCCTCCGAGCAGTACTTGCACTGAGCACATCCGGTGCACATACTTCCTTAAGTATCCGAGACCCGTAAATAGCTGGCACAGGTTGAAATCAACCTCTCCATGGCTCCAGCCCTCGAAATCGCCGATGAGTCCCCACCGCTCCATCAGTGCTGTCATCCCACCTCTTCAGCCAAGCTCGCAGGGCGCAGAATCTCCACCCTGGCCTCTCCGCTGCTTCTTTAATGCCTCGCTCGAGTACCTGGCCAATGATTCACGCCACAACCTTCACTGCCGAACCAACAACAACGTATGTGGTTGGTAGAAGCATCATTAATATATAGTTAATGATTAATATAGTTTATAGTTTACTCATATTATAATATGTGTGGCGTTCAACTGGCATCCAATAATTCCATTAAAGATCTGGGCATCACGTTTGATGAGAAATTTACCTTTGTTAATCATGTTATATCTATGTGTAAATCTTCATTTGCGGTTCTAGGCTTTATCCGTAGATCTTCTAATTTATTAAAAAATGCCAATTTAGTCAAACTTCTATTTTGCTCCTTAGTACAGTCTAGATTAGAATATGGTTCAGTTATCTGGATGCCATCATACGCTTACCTCTCAGATATGGTTGAGAATGTTCAGAAAAATGTTTTGAGGTTTTTGTATTTCAAGGAATTTGGTCACTTTACAACAGTGATTCCATATTCGGAGCTACTATCGATATTTCATTTAGACTCTCTGAGTGTGCGGCGGAAGGTGGCTATGTTGGCTTGCCTGCATAAGCTTGTGGGTGGTGGGCTCGACGACTCGGCTCTATTGTCAAAACTACAATTCAATGTTCCTCGGCCTAATACAAGGAGTCGTGTGTTGTTCACTCCCTGCTTTTCTTGTACCAACCTGTCTGCTAACTCTCCACTCAATGTTATGATTAGGCTACACAATTCGCTTTCCGTAAGTATTGATATTTTTAGTTATTCGTTAAACAATTTTTTAAAAGCTGTAAACTCCAGTATGCATTAATTTAGTATATTGTAAAATTAATTTATTGTAACATTTTTTATTGATCTAATTAATGGCATTGTAATTTATTAATTTCAACATATTTTAATTGTAAGTTTTTATTTGAGCATGTGCAGAATAATTGTCTTGTAATATCTTATTTAAATATTTATTAACCCACTTTTTATATGTTTAGTTTGTTGTAATGATTAAATAACCTAATAGATTTTGACCGAGCATAATCTTGTCTGTTGGCAAGTTTAATATATTTATTATTTGTTGTTTGCTTTTCTATATGCTTTGAAGTAATTCTTGAAAGACTACATTCCTCGATATTTATACACTATATTATTTTAATGTGACATTGTAATTGGGTTTTAATGCCTGTAATGTATGCATTTTGTCAATAAATGAATTTGAATTTGAATTAACATTTTTCAAATGGGGGTGGGTTTAAGAGTAATTTACGGTGTAAGTTTGTGGTTGGTGGGAGGATCATTAAGATTGTACATATGTGGGTGGGTGGAGGTTCATTTACCTTCTATGTGGTGGGCTGGGTTCTGAGTATATATATACACAAGTATCCAACCAAATAAGACATTTTGTAATTCATTCGTTCATGCTTACTCTAGACGATAAGATACTGCTGTATCAAAAATAGAATATTGAAATATTATTTTTGTGTTTTTTTTCTGTAATAAAAAAAAATAAGCATGTTAGCTGTTTTAAGTCTGAGAGCATGACAGTTCGTACTTAACTGCTACTTTGTAACTGTACATTCATGAAAGAAATGTTTAGATGTTAGTTGTTGTCTCAAGAAGAAAGGAATTCTGTGAATGTATGAGTATAAGGGGAAGGAATTGTCATAATAATAAATTATACTGAATAAAATGCCAAAATATTCAAATTGATCTTAACAGCTATTTTCTATATAATACTTAAACTTACTTAGGTTTTATCATTGAGTATGTATAAACAAATAGACGTGTGTCAACAAATGCTGTAGACGGGTGTATTTGCTGTTATCTAACAGTGATTGCTTTGAAATAAGAACTAGGACGACTGTTCGGTGTACTAAGCTGTTAGTCACTTTACTGTGTGCTGGAGAGAGACACAGGGAGGGTTGAAGGGAGATAGAGAGAGGGAAATCATTTGGGCTACCTGTGAAAATCAAACATGAACACATTTCACCAAACAGGAAAACCTCTTTCACAGGATTTAAATGAATGGACAGTCTTTTTTTCTATATGAATGGTTGTTGATTTGAAGCATTTTTTTTTTAATTTTGAAATATTTTGTACTTCACTGAGTAATGAATGACATTATACTCTATACCAGTACATAATTTGAACTTATTTCCCTTGTAAAACTGTTGAGGGCTTCTGCATGGTGACTCTTAAAGGCACACAACATGTACTAGTAACCAGTAATTCCCATCCTATAGTCCGCGGACCACTTTAGTCCACAACAAGGCCTCCAGTGGTCTATCACAAGGTTCTAGATCAACGATTGTTAATACAATAAAAAACCCTTCATATACCCTTCATTACAAAACAAGAAGACAGTGTAATTTTCTCTGTATTTTTCGTTCAATGAAAATGTTCTTTGAGAAAGTTACTTTAAAGTAAAGTGGAAAGCACAGTCAAAATATTTGCAAGCAGTAGTTGCTCTCAATATTTATTCTAATAAGAATAAGTAAATTTTTGGCCACATCTATATGGCCTTTTTGAATCCAAATATTACATTATTTGTTAGTGAACTACAAAGCGAACATAGTCTTTGACAGATTCAGCACTATAATACAGGCTAAAATGCCTGTATTATATTTATGATATTTTAATAAATTAAAATATTTGTTCATATAATTTTACATTTTACACTGCAGTTTTCTTTTTTCTTTTTTTTTACACTACTTACTGTTTCTATACTTTTTGCAACTATTTAAAAAGTCAAAACAACTTTTAAAGTGTAAAAGTTTTTTTTATTTCATTTATTTTTAAAATTTGTCTGTCAAAATTTTTATAAAGTATCTAGTGATCCTTGAGAGTAAAAGGTGGGGAACCTCTGTTGTAGACAACAGTAAGTATCACAGCAGACCACCAAAAGGGAAATTAATGGATTACTTTTAAAATCTATATACAGTATATAAAGGCCATCAACCACTCATCATTATTCCTCCAAAACTATACGTCCAATTGACTTGAAATTTTGTACATATGTTTATCTTGGCCCCTAGAGGCTCACTAAGAAATGATGTTCCTCTCCGACCTCAGGACTCCGTCCCACTGGCCTCCAAAATGTTCATGATATTCTTATGGAGCTATATTATTGACTGATTTATTTAATTAACAGCTGTTAAATTAAAACAAATTGAATAAAACTGTGGTATTATCCGACTCATGGTTGATGGCCTACGAACAGCGCATGCCCGACAGATTTTTTTCTCCCACCACACCCTGTCATAGTATGTTCTTAGTACAGTCACTGTTAGAAGTATGGATATGTCATAACAACAATGATCCCAGTTGCCACAGTGTTTACATTGGATTTTCTATTGTGTTTTTTTAATCAACTGAGTTATAATTGAGGTATTCTTAATGGTTTAAATGATAGAATAATTGCCAGTTTCACCAACATAATTAAAATTGTTCTAACCATAGGTAAAATATTTTACTATAGTTGATTGATTATGTTTTGTACGGAACTGTACCTTGCAGCTCATTGCCGATAGAGGGGAACTGTAGTGGGAGAATTAAACATTCTCTCCCCTCCAGAAGCCAATTAGTTTGAGTTTATAATTAGGCTAAACTTTTAAAATTGATTAAAAATAATTGAGTAAAATTATACAAAACATCAGCTGTTATAAATACATATAATAATAGTGGAAAATACAGTGTAAACTGAAAGATTGCTGCACATTTTGATTATATAATACAAAATCATATTATGACCGGCGAAGTGGGAGGGTATAGCTAGTACTTAATAATTCATAAACACTTCATCAACAAACAACACAAAAGCTTAGTTATTATATTTTTTTTCAGATAACATCCGAATGGTGACTTCTTTTCATCAGCTTCACAATGCTACATATCAGTTTTTACTTAATGAAAGAGAGGCACTTACAAGAACCTACAGTACATACTCAACAGAATTGGTAAAAGAAAAGAAATTGCAACAAAAGATTGGAAAAAATAATGTTACAAATATAAGATCTAATAAACCTGAAGTTGCGAACCCAGAAACAATCAAAATTCCCATTGAATCTGAGGAATCTGGAAAATCACTAAATAAAATAAAAACCCAGACAAACGAAAAATATCCTATAAATGTTGATAAAACAGATTTAACAGAATCTAGTCTGCTGAATAGCTCACAGCCCCAACCAGTGTCTCTGCAAAATGACTCGCAAGCAGTTGTGTTGAAACAAAACCCGCTTTCACAACCTGTTACTATACAAAGCAGTTTACATTATGAAAAAATTAAAACTAATTTGTTGTCTACTAAAAAAATATCCTCATTGGATTCCCCTAAAATGAACTATGCTGATCTCTCACTGGTAAAAGTGCCAATCCCACTGCATGATAATGATCATAACTTGTTTGGGAGTAGAATGGTAAGTCACAGGCTATTTAAAAAGTATAGGTCTATAAGTGTTTAAAAAGTACATCCATTCAAGTATCTGAAAAAGATTTAACTTCAGTGTCAGTTTGTGCAGACTAATATCTTGTAATTTAAAACATTGGTAGGTTGAGTTATTATAAACTTACCAGGAAGAATTTCACATACGGTAGCAAATAAACTCAAAGTACATGTCTCTGAAATGTTTCTTAGTAAGGATAAAAAGAACTGAAATTAAAAAATGTAACATACTATTACAAACTTTACATTTAGTTTATTGATGTACAAACAATATATTTTTTTTTTACGGAGCCATGGTAACAATCAGAAATTCTGTTCTCAAAATCGCTGTTATAGAACACTGTATAAATACATCAACACGTGTATTTTATACATCATTCACTTAACTCCCACCCTTTCCCAAAAGTCACCATCCCACCGTGCATATGTACAGGTATATTTAAGATGTTCCCAATATATTACGTTAAGAGCTAGGAAATCCTCAAAACAAAGATATCATTTTACGCCTTAGCAATGTCCAATCTGAAAAACAAATGAAGCGTTCATTCTCAACCACAACTCTTTAATATCTTATGTCATCCATGACATTATATGACTGTGCCTGCAAATACTTATAGACCAGTTTTAGATTATGTTATAGGGTAATTGGCCAGGAATTAGTACATTATAAGAGGTAGGACAACAGCAAACATACCTAAGAAGACAAGTCCACTAACACCTTGCAGTAGTAAACAAATAGAGAAACAACACATGACACAATTGTTTAGTGCCACTGGCACTTCTTCACCTCTACTCTCTACTCACCTGAGGAAATAAGTACCATACATGTGTGGATGGGCGGTTAAGTCATTATCACTGAATGTGCATGGATGGATGGGAGTGTCATTACCACTGTACGAGTACTGTACTGCCTTAGGGTCATTACCAATGTACGAGTATTTAGGGTCATTACCACTGTACTTATAACATATGAATACTGGCACTGATGTTTCACGAGACTGTACAATATGTTATTTAACAAATTTAGGACATCAATGTTCAGCTTTCACGCTACAACCCAATCGTTGTTAATTTCTGAGCATGCATGAGGGAATCTTAATTGTTGTGCTACAGCGCCCAGTTAGGACTATGTACAAATTACGATCTCTCACTTCCATTAGTCTTTACATTTCAGTTCTGTCTACAGCACCAACACATTCATTATATGTCAAGTATTTATTTATGTACAGTATTTACAAAACCCATTTTCAGAAGGTATAAAAGTTGACATCATAAATATATTGTCACGTAATATTGAAGTTAACAATGCATGTATTAAAATAATACTTAACACTAAATAACAATAGAATAATACTAGAATCAACTGCATTCCTGTGACATAAGCAGATCATCAATGTGGTAAAAACATTTTGCACGGCCAATGTTTTAGCTGTTTTTAAAGAACTTGTTTTGTACTTCCTCCTTCAAGTGGATAGAAAGTCTACTAAAGAATTTCTTGCCAATATACGAGAGCTTAGATTCATATATCTTTAATCTATGACTTTCAGAAAAATTATTTTTCCTTGTGTGTATAAGTGATGTTTCATAGTTGAGTCCTAAAGTAATAAGTTACGAAAATACTTAATTCACTTGGTAAATCTAGAGCACCACATTTTCTTATTCTTTTGTAAAAGTAATTTTTGTACAATATGTTTCGCACTTGCTGGTCTATTTATTTATATATACAGAAATATTTCTATGTGTGCAAATCTATGTGTTCTGGATTTGTATATGATTGAAAACAAAAATATGCTTGAGTCAAGCAGATACACCCTGGCCTCTGGACCAGTATTTATAAAAAAGACCTGCATTTGCTAGAAGAACCATCATATAATGCATAGTCTACTTGATAAAACCAAGTGTGATGCGGTTCTGTGCATAATTTGTGCTTGATAGTTTACTGAAAAATGATATTGATTATTTTAATCTGTATGTTTCAAGATCATGCCTATAATTAATTCATATTGTATAAATTAACAAACCAATACATATGTGTCTAACAGGGAGAAGGCTTAGATAAGATTCGCTTTTACACCTTGCGATTAGAAAACTCCTACTTTGAAGTTCAACAACGGGGGAAAATCTGGTACATCACTAAACAAGAGAAATTGTATAAGTCTATAATCTATCAAGAAATATTAAAGGGAAATCTGACCCTACAACCTATTGCTGATAGGATAACAGTTCTACTAGCAGAAAAAGACCCAGAAAAGAAAGTTGAAAAATCTGTTGAAAAAGCTAAAGAAGTCTCAAAAACAGTAACTGATTTAATTATTGATAAAACAAAAGCTTTAATAGCAGCTTTGAAGGAAATTATAGAGAAAGCAAAGCAAAAGGAAAAAAAATAAGGTATCAGTTTTACAAAATAACTTTGAATATTAGGAACTACTTTTTTGTCATGTATTGGTTTATATTTTTATTTTATAATTCTTATTAACAATTCAAATCTAGTGTAACTAATGTCAACACATGTGCCATTAAAAATATTTTCATGTATGTGTTGCCTACCTTCCTTTCACATTTTATTTTAAGTTCTTTTAATGTATTAGAAAATGTATATAATTAGACTAAAAGTTAAAAAATGGTGGTTTATGTTAAATTGAATAAATTGACATGTACTTGGTTCTGAGATAAAAATTACCATTATGCTAATTTTAACAATTATATAATAATACGATATTTTTTACACTTCATTCACATAAAATTAGCTTTCACAGGAGTTTACATTATTATTATCATTCTATATGAAAATATATGATATAAAATGTTTTATACAAGTGAACCATTTACATAAATATAAAGGTATTTGAATTCAAGAGGATGCATTTAACAAACCTGGCTATAAAAGGTAGTGAAGTGCAGGATCTACGAACGTATTACCAATCTTGAATATAAAATTACTTCAACTCATAGGAACCCATTTACCCATTCTAAAAACAAAACTTTGTTGAATTCCTATGGATTTGTTTTCCAGTCCTAAATATAAAAACGATGAAATTCATAAGGACCTATACACTTGTCTTATAGGATGTGAAAGGCAATTCGATGGAGAAGGATGCATTTAAAAAGATAATTCATGCAGTTAGGCCTATTTATATGTCCTATATAAAAGGTGGACCAATCCTAAAATAGTGGATCCATTTCCTCCTGTTGTTTACAGGTTTTTATTGGGTTACTAACTGTTGTAACATCTACCCAAAACGGATAACACACAACATGATTTCAAGCTTCCCTAAACATGTCACATTGGATTATCTTCTAATCAACCTTAGAAACATTGCTCAATGGGCAACCAATCACCTTTACACACAACACTTGATGGCTTCCAATCATATTTACACACAACACTTAATGGCTTCCAATCATATTTACACACAACATTTTATGGCCTCCACTCTCCTTTAAAACAACACTGATGGCTTCCAGCCTCCTTTACACACGACCCTTCATGGGCTTTCACTATCCTTTACACCCAACTAACTCTTGATGAGCTTTCAGTCTCCTTTACACATAACTCTTGATGAGTTTTCAGTCTCCTTTACACAAAACTCTTGATGAGCTTTCAGTCTCCTTTACACATAACTCTTGATGAGTTTTCAGACTCCTTTACACCCAACTCTTGATGAGCTTTCAGTCTCCTTTACACATAACTCTTGATGAGTTTTCAGTCTCCTTTACACAAAACTCTTGATGAGCTTTCAGTCTCCTTTACACATAACTCTTGATGAGTTTTCAGTATCCTTTACACCCAACTCTTGATGAGCTTTCAGTCTCCTTTACACAAAACTCTTGATGAGCTTTCAGTCTCCTTTACACAAAACTCTTGATGAGCTTTCAGTCTCCTTTACACAAAACTAATTGACCTTGAGTCTTCTGTACAGAAAATTCGTGGTGGGCTTTCAGTCTCCTTTACACATAACTCTTGATGGGTTTTCAGTTTCCTTTACACCCAACTCTTGATGAGCTTTCAGTCTCCTTTAAACATAACTCTTGATGAGCTTTCAGTCTCCTTTACACAAAACTAATTGACTTTGAGTCTTCTGTACAGAAAATTCATGGTGGGCTTTCAGTCTCCTTTACACATAACTCTTGATGGGTCTTCAGTCTCCTTTACACTCAACTCTTGATGGACTTTCAGTCTCCTATACACACAACACAATGGCTTCCAATCTTCTTTCTAATATATATTCACTCACATATAACAGTACTCAATGGGTTCCTGATCATGTGGTATTCTCCTTCAGGTTTTTAGTGTAGTATATATTCTTGGTCCTGTACATAGACATTTTTCTTACTTCTACACCTTTTCTTTACATTCTTACAAAGTATTGGTCTTACCTAAATCTGTGTAGCAAATGATCAAACTATATGGAAGTTCTTTAAGAATTGTCACAAACAAAGAGAATGGTGTAGTGACTTTTAATAAATGCAGAGTTGGCATCTATGCCTTTCTCGTTCATCCTGTGGTTTATATGAATATTACTTCTGAAACAAGTAATCACTGAAATTATTGTTTAAAGTTTTATTAAATGTATGTGTAATATTGAATTCATAATCCATCAAATGCATTTTATATAACGACCAAAGTCCTACTAATTTTCAAGAAATTATATTAGATCTACAACTACAAATATTATGTTTACTGTTAAATAAATCATAAATAGAGGTTAGTATTGTAAAAAAGGTAAAACTATGTTATTACTTTTGCTGTTGTTGACTGTGAAATTTAATGGCTATTTTTTACCAAATTCATTTTAAACATACAATATTGAAACTGAGGGATATGAGGATGAAAGGTAATGAAAAAACACATGTTGCAATGAAAAGAGGGGAAAATAAATGCAACATTGATCTGGTGCAGTTACCATGGAGATTCATTATGCCCCTCCCAATAAGCGATGACAACTGCATTCAGCACGCTTCCCTTTTACTATTTATTGCAGGATCCGCCTATTTCCCTCTAAACTCCATTCCACCTCTTAAATTTGCATATGAAAATTAGCATATTATCTTATAATGCTCCCAAAACTAATTACAGTGTAAGCCATTTAACTAAACAAACCAATTTGGTACAAAAAGGCAGTTTCCACACCTTATAAAAAGATAAACGAACCATTCTAGTCTAGCTTTATATTCTTTATGTATCCTGTTTAGACTGAGTCAAAAAATGTTGAAAGAGATCAGGTGATAACCATCAGCTGTTAATTAATCATTTGGCTATTAATTGATGATTTGTTTGTGATGTTAATTATATACATAATAACAATATAATATTATACACAATCCTTATGTATAATGTCACACCGTTTTTTGATAATGCAACTCCTTCCTTATTTCTTCGTCAATTTATGTGTCATAAAATGTACTCCTATTCATAGTTCTGCAATAACGTTTTCATTGTTCAATATTTTTACCCTAGAGGGCATGGGAAGGCCTCAAAATATATTTTTCGGCCTTAGAATAACATGCAGAGAAAACTAAACTATTCAAAAAATAACAGCTGTTCAAATGTGAATAATGAGGTCTATGAAATGTTAACAACTGTTAGAATGAAAATAATTATTTTCCTTAATATTGAGAAGGTTAAAAATCTTTCTTATGTTAGATTGAGTAAGTTTGATTGAAATATAAATTTAAATAAATGGCACCAGGTGATTGGAACAAACTTTCTCCCTTTCCCTTTATTATGTCAGATTGTTAAAAAATGAAAATGAAAGGTTGTAAAACCCACCTAAAAAACAGATGTTCAATTAATTACATTTCTAAGGAATTTGCAAACTAAACACATATTTTATTTAAATAAAAGTATGGGAAAAAATAATCTTCATTAACAGCTCTTAAATTATTCACATAGCCAGATTTTATGTAAACAACCTTCAACAACTTGAATTGTGGCTTCAGGCATTCGGCCTCCAGCCCCAACTTAGTGAGATGGTAAGTAAAATATTTTTAATTGTAATTTGCATCTTTACTGAAAATGTAATCAAAATCGTTAGATTAAAGCTTGCAAAAATTGCATTTGTAAATGTTTTTCCTTTAAAAAATATGTTGTAACTCAAAACTAGTCAAGTTACAGACATGCAGTTTTTGTAATTCACGTCTTTCCTGTAAATTTAATCAAAATCGTTGTGAGCTGTTTTTGAGAAAATTCTATTTTTGTTTTTTTCTAATAAAAATTTAAAAATTAATATGTCAAAAAAGTACAAAAACTGACTAGAGATATTGGCTAAATACACCAACATAATAAATTTCATGAAAATTGATCCATCCGTTTGGTCTCCAGCTAACTGCACATACACACATACGGACTGACACAAACATGTTTTTTCTAAAAACCCACTTTTTGGGTTGAGGGGACCCTCTAATGGATTTTTAGACCAACTTGTAACAAATTTTATTTACGATAACAATACATTTTCTATGCTAATAAATATTGGAGAAAGTAAAAAGCGAATATAGTATGTCTGTCTTATGTCTCTGTCTGTGCATTTACATATCTATACCCTCCATTCAGTAGTTATGCGACTTTGGGGAGTTATGTATTTTTTTCCAAGGAAGGTTTTTAAATTGACTGTAGTGCTCTGCCTGATAGCTTTTAATTTCAAGTTTCAATGGTAAATAATGGAGTTATTTTATATAATTAACTGATTATCAGATGTTAAATAAAATAAATTACGTGAACACTTTTGAAATAGACTGAGTAATAACACTGTGTTGTTGATTTGAGATGGAGTTATATTGGTATTCCTCATTTTGTTATACATTTTTGCAAATCACCAATAAAAAACACTTTTACAAGGCCTTTCACCAGCAATACTGTCATCATCAGGCAACACAAATTTATTTTTGGTTATAAACAAATTAATGTTATAAACAAATTGTTATACAAGTAGGTTGCAGCGCAAGTTCAGCGAGTGAGCTGCTGTAAATAAATTTACAAATTATGATTTTAATTAATATAGTTTAGTCACTAATATTTGTAGTCGAAAAGCACATGCTTAGGCTGAAAGTCAAGGTTTAACGAGCGAAAGGAGAGACGAGTCTAGCGTGTGAGGCATGCAGGAGTGTCCCCTAGTCTTTTTTTATGTTTAACAAATGAGGAAATCACTCATCAACATTCATTCACTAATTACTTATACCTCTACTTGGTCAGCTTCTTACAAACAACAGGGATACGGTCCCTATTAACATGAGGACTGTTTATTGTGATAATCATTAATATTCAGAATAATATTTCCTCTTGTTTCATAATATACTTAACATTTGTGGGAGTTTTCAGCATTAGCATTAGCATAAGTCTAAAACATTCTTCAATAGTAGGTAGCAAAGATCATATTTCTTTATCACACTGAATGTTGAAAAACTGCAAATGCTGAAGAAAAAAAGTCAAGAAAATTTATATATGCAGATATTATTGCTTTAGGTTATCAACACAAGGACTACAGAGCTACTGAAGAGACACTCACAAGTAACTTTGCAGTTCTCAAAGAATATTTTAGAATCTGAAGGCTAAATCCTAATCCATCAAAAACCGAAGTGGCCTGCTTTCACCTGAGTAACCGACTGGATAATCGAAAATTGAAAATTTTTTAAAATGGTCTAAAACTCCATCATAATGATCATCCACAGTACCTGGGAGTAACGACAGATCGATCACTAATGTTTAAAGGCTATGTTAAAAAACAGCACCTAAAATTAAAACCGGGGCACATGTACTACATCAGATTGCTGGAAAACTTGGGGAGTCAACGCACACATTATGTGTACAACTACTTGTGAATACAGTGCTCCCGTATGGATTAATAGCGTACATACTAGAGCGATTTATGTTTAACTTAATTGGGTCATGAGTATTAGTGACAATCTCATGGCAACTTCACTTCCTTGGCTCCCGGTCCTGTACAATATAGTTCCTCCAGAATGAAGGATTTAATAATAATAATAATACGTCAGGAGGCACTACTTTAAAAATTCAATAACATCTTGAATGCCCTTACCTCCCCATTACACAGGATCTCCCATGTCAGAACGGTCACTTAAATCTCGAAACTCATCAGAAATCAGAAGCTTTATTATCATAAACAATGGTGAACAATGTATGGACAATCGTCAAAAATGCTCTACGTAATGCTTACCAGTTGAGCAGATCAGATAGATAGATACACCGGATTGTGGTCCTGTCACCAAGCCCACCTAGATTCAATAGCCCTTTGTGCCCCAAGCCTGGCAACAGCGTCACAACTCTCTAAATCGTGATGGTGTAGCTGGGAGCTACGGCTGTTATAGGCATTAGGGCCTCTTTAGCCTAGGATAGGTATGTGAAGGGTAATAGGGCCAAAACCAATCGTACGAAGCAAGCAGGCAGCTCAAGTCTCTGGAAAGAAGGTCCCAAGGAAACATGGTCCCTGAACCATACAACAAAGTAAGAAATATGGAAAAATAAAAATTATTAGAGAGCTAACTGAGGGTGAAACGGGAGTAAGGGGTGACTAAGCTTTGAGGAGAGTGGCTGGGAGGGAGGTGGGTAGTGGGTCACGGGGTGCGGGGGAAGGTAGGACAGGGCGAGTCCTCTGGGAGGGTTTGCGGAGCAGCAGGTTGAGAGGTTGAGGCCACCGGGACCGGTGACCTGACGGAGGAGGGTCCGGAGACCGGGTTCGGTGATTGGGGGCGAAGTGAAGAGGGCGGGGTAGAGTGGAGTGATGAAGAGGTGGTCGAGGAAGTTGAGGAAGTGGGGGAACAGAAGCTTATGCCAATCAGGTATGGGTTGAGTTTTGGAAGGGTACTTTGCCGGTTCAAGGCGAAGATGGCGTGGTTTCGGAATAGTTTTCTGAGCGGGGATGTTGGGGTGGCCGTGGAGGTAGTTGGGTGGTGGCAAGGTGCCTGATTTCAACCGTGTTAGGGCCGGGGAGATGGTTGGTTTGGTGGGTTTGGTTTCCGGGAGGCCGTAGGGAGGAGGTTTGGCCCCCGAGGGATGGGGCCAGAAAGGATGTGCGAGGAACAGGCAGGGCAAGGGATGGTAACCTAACAGGGATGGTGACCTAACGAGGATGGTATGAAGCGGCCTTACTGAGAGTTGTATGTGAATAAACGAAAATCAGCAAGTCGTGTGTGACAATGAACGGACACAGCAAGGCCACTAATCAGAATGGGAAAGGATTCCCTAAGCCGACGCCTACTGCACCAAGGCTTATCGGGGAAGAAACCGTGCGGCTAGCTGGTCCTCACCCGGCTACACGCTGCCCAGGCGAAGTAGGCCGAGGAGTGCGACGAAACACCCTCAAGGAATCACCAAACTTACCTGCTCCCCACTACAGGGAGTAACACCGGCGGCACTACACCACGAGCGGTAGACTCGAAGTTCTCGAAGGTCGGAGGCAGGCAGGTAGGCTTCCAGGCAGGCTGGCTGGCTGGCTGGCTGGCAAGCAAGCAGATAGGCAGTCACAGGTGAACTGGCGGCGCCGAGTCATTGGGACAGCTGGTTCCGAAGTAGCGCGGAGGTGTCCGAAGTCCAACGATGTTCTCCGACGTCCGGAGTAGGTAAATCCAAATCCAGCGAAGTACCGGAGCAGAATGTGATGCAATGTCACAAGAGACCAGTCCCCCTTATGAAGGACTGAGTCTCCCCGAGTGTAGCCCGTTTGATGTCCTCTGGTTCCAGAAAAGCGGCACCCAGAGTCTTGTACCTAAGAGATGAGAGAGCTCCACAATGACACAAAATGTGTATGGAGCTCTCCTCATCCTCCTCACAGAGCCTACATGTGGAGTCTTCTGTTAGGCCCATAATCTTCATATGTCTATAAAGAAGATTATGTCTCGTCAGCAGTCCTGCAACAGCCCTCACCTTGGCCCGGTCACAGCACAGCAAAGCTTGGCTGTATCTGCGATCCGGTCCTTGAATAAGTGCACAAGACTGCCTGAGCCCGGACTCGGTCCTCCATCTACCAGCGTGTTCCTCAAAGGTTGACCTATCAATTCTTCTCTTAATCTTTTGGAAAGGAATGCCAAGCACCGGCTCCGGTCTCAGAAGAGGGCACTTTGCCCCTATTCTAGCCAGTGCATCAGCCCTCTTATTTCCATCAATACCAGCATGCCCAGAGACCCATATGAGTCTCACCTGTTTACGCTGACAAAGGATCCCCCTGGCACTCCCATACCAACTTAGAGCTGGTACGTGGCACCATGATCGCCTTTATCACTGCCTGACTGTCTGAACAGATGGAAACAACTCCTCCAAAGCCACCTAGACGCATTTCTTCCTGTGCGGCTGTCATAATTGCCATCACCTCCGCTTGGAGTCTTTATGTTTCGTCTGGTAGCATGGGCTCCGAGAGGTACAGACAGAATTTTCCGTGCACCCCTCCCGTACACCCCAGCACACGCTGAGCAGATAAAAGTTCTCACCTAATACTAGCTTGGCTATAGCGTGGAACAGTTTTGATGGACAAAATAAGTTCCCTATTATCAGTTATATTATCTTTCAATACCAGTAGGTGGAATAAACCTCCCTTATAAGGAATGAACATTGTTGAATCACTTCCAAACTGATGTGAACAGATGTAACTACTTGAAATATAAATGGGGATTGACAATAGATCAGTCATGTGATTGGGGGAAGTCTACAAACTATGGATTGCATAGTTACAGTGTGCCCCCTGCACTCTTTTACGGAGGGATTTACCAGCATAAATAGAATCAGTGAGGCAGATCTTAAATGGTAACCTTCAACAACTTGAGTTGTGGATTCCAGCCTTCGTGGCCTCCAGCCCCAACTTAATAGGATGGTAACTACAATATTTTTAGTTTTAATTTGTATCTTTACTGAACATTTTATCAAAATGGTTAGAATAAAGCTTGAAAAATTTGCATTTTTTAGTTTTTTGCCCATAAAAATTTGTTATAACTCAAAAACTATTGAAGTTAGGGACATGTGGTTTTTATTAAAATATTATAAATTGTAATTTACATCTTTCCTAAAAAGTTAATCAAATTCGTTACAACCCTTTTTAGGAAAATTTCATATCTTTTACCTATTAAAATCAAAAGAACTAAAATTTCAAAAAATTGAACTAACAGGTTTTGGCTAAATACACCTATATACCAAATTTCATAAAATTCTATCCATCCATTTGGTTTCCAGCAAAGTGCACAGACACACACACACACACACACACACACACACACACACACACACACACACACACACACACACACACACACACATACGGACAGACACCAAATTTGATTTTTCAAAAAACCACTAATCAAAATCGATTTTTAGAACAAAATGTAAAAAAAATTTTTATATGATCACAATACTTTCTCTATGCTTACGCATGGGAGAAAGTAAACATTTGAAAGTTCACAGACTGAAAATGTACAGTATAAAAGAGTAGTTTAAATGTCTGCGATTTGAAAATCCTCTTTTACTGGATATCTGTTTGTTCACTTCAAAAATTAAACGTGCCTATTATATTTTGTAGGCAAAATTATTTATTTTACCAAATGAAAAATAATATACGATCATATTTTAAAGCGTGTCTCCAGCACTTAATTTAATCATCTAATAATGTAAATATAAAAAAATCTTTTATAAACCCAGTTTCAAGATCTGATTTTACAAATGAATTTTTTTTTTTTTTGCCTTAGTATTGCCTGAAGATCTTGAATATCTTTCTTCAACTCCAATGTACATTTCGCCGCTAGGTGCGGCATCTTCAAGGAGATATTGTCCTAAACTAAATCACTATCACTATTTACACATGTCACAATTCTTATATTACATGGTCACTGTAGTATGCAGCCGTAGTGCACCGGCGGCGAAATGTACATTGGAGTTGAAGAAAGATATTCAAGATCTTCAGGCAATACTAAGGTAAGAAAAAAAAATTTCAAATGTAAATATAGTTTTGCTTGCTTGCATGCTGATTTTTTGTGACTTTTGCTACAATCACATCTTTAGCAAAGATCCTAAAAAAGGAAAATAAACTAAGTAAAACAAAACACAAGTCTAGAAATTATGTATTTAAATAGGTAACACCCTTTACCCTGCATCTTAGATAAATCACCCCAGCTACCCCCTCCCCATTGGAGGTTCTTTGTAGCACTCACTAACAACCAAGAATTGGATTTATTTACATTCATTAGTAGTTATCAACAAATGCATTATATTCCTCTTTTTTTAAAGAACACATAGACCTGAAATGAACCAATTTTAGACAATAGGCTTTTGCAAAATATCTTTTGAAAAAAATCTTATTCTAATCATAATGTTTATATCATTCTTCATCAGGAAGCATTTTTCATTTTTTTATTTCTAAAACTTGCTGACCATCTTGTCGAACCTTACCATGTACATGTACGAATGGCTACCAAAGTTGATCAAGGGAAAACACAACACTGACAGACAAAATGAACAATTACCACTCATATTGATCCCCAACATGTGAGTTCTGTCAATGGATAGCTAAGTTAGAAAAGCTAACACTCAATATTTTGAGCAGTATATGTTCTAGAATTTGATATATCCTGCTGTAAGATGTTTGTTCGTTTTGAAGATAGTGTGCACAGATAATATTTTTTCACACACCAGACATATGTGGTACGTAACTCACATATTTAGAACAGGATCTGTAACTTTTACGGAAAATGTTACTGTTCAGCAGTAAGGTATTTTGTATATGACGATCAAGGAGGCTACTGATGCTTATAAATCAATAAACCCATCAGAAATATTTCCAAATATTTATAACAAATATTTTCAAAGGTCATATGCATTGTACTGAGCATTTCTAGCATTTATAATTTCTTGACAGTTCCAACAACTTTCGTTGATGTTTTGCTAGTCACATGCCTATAAATTCAATACATCTTTGGACTATCGATGAACAAAATATTGAATTCTAAGTATGAACTGGGTAATAAATCCTATTATTTAAAATGAAAGCTATATCAATAGATGTGTTAGTATACAGTTAAAATGTATTGTAGTTGATATATGATAACTTTTACATCAGACATTCTAAACTGTTAAATACCTAATGCCTAATCCAATACTCAGGATACTTTGAGAACTGTTTAGTCTTCATCTCCTTTATTTGATTTGTAACTAAATTAATGTCTGACACCAAATTCCAAACCATGACAAATTGTTTTTCACTCAGACCAAAGTGTGTACGGAGGGTATTGTTTTCTATAAGATGTTGCAAGGCATTTATACCTTCGTGTTGTTTATTTACGATGTCTTCCACAACCGCTTCAATAGCTCCTGTCATGTTTGCCTGCATATCATCATGAAGTCGGTGGAGCATTCGATTGTACTTCTTGAGATGTACCACAAACACTGAGTTATCAAGCCACCTTGGGTTTTCCACTTTGTTTATAATTAGAGTATCAATAAAAGCTAATAATCTGGTAATATCAGCAAAACTGTATGCCATTAAAAGAGTCACTAACCAAAACAACCTCATGATTCTAACCACTGATATGGCCTCACAACTATGCACTGTACATCTTTCCCCCCCTCTCTCTCTCTCTCTAGTAAATAGATTACTGCTATCTTCTAATCTACGAGACCACTTGCTCATCAAATACTTTATTACTTCCCTAAACAGTTAATGGCTAGTATCAACAATGTCTCCTCACATGTCACACTTCTCTACTCTAACGAAACAAGATTTACATTTATCATCAATCATCGAAAAAAGAACTCCACATGATCATAAACAAGAATAAAAACTTAATTCATGAAAATTACTCATAGTACAAAATTTATACTATAATTTTTTATTCTAAATTACTACTTAACATGAGAGAAAAAAATAAAATTATAAGTCAAAAATTATATTTTGGAAAAAGCTCTCTTGTCAGTTGAAAAATCTGTTTAATTAATGGTAAAACTTCTACTTATTCTCTGTATACAGTCAAATCATAATATTTTATGCATATTGTAACTTGAAATGTATGTAAAATTTTATGTTATTACGTTATTAATGAAATAACAAATAAATTAAATCCATTTTGAAATCCACTTAATGGAAATATCCATTCAACTAAATCTAAACCCCTTAATATAAGTCAAAAAAGGCTCAAAGCTATTGTTAATGCATACATCATTGTCTTTTATATGTATATACAACAACAGTCTTGTGTTGTTCCTTTATTTAACACTGATAGCACTAATTTTTTTATAATTTACTAGCAGAGTATTCATCCTTCGTACAGGGTTTACGTTGATTTAAGCTGTAAACTTACCACTTATTGTCTTGAAAGTTAGGTATTGTATGTACCTACTGGCATTGACTTTATACACAAATAGATTTCCCATCCAATGTTAAATTTTGAGTCTCAAAATATCAGCTGTTTTGTGGTCCATTGTGGAGCACTAGTGTAGTCCCATGTAAATGTTATGCAGTTTAAACCAGCTGTGGTTGTGGGCCACACAAACTAACAAAATTATTGCCATAAATATTCCTATTAGATAGCTTATCTATTGTAGGTTTATATGATCAATGCTACTGGCATCTTTATAGGTGTGTTGTGGTTAGGTATGGTACGATATTTACTTTTGAATTATGTAAGTTCTTTTTTTATTCAAACAGCTGATTAATGAAACTATTATAAACAATTGTCAAATTGGTATTGCTTTAGGGCTTGCATTGATACTTCTTAGAGCCCTTGGAGCAGTGCCCTGATGGAATTTTAAAATAAAGATAAGCTATGTGTTAACCTTATACCCTAAGAATGTCCATGCAAATTTCATCTGAATGAGTCCAGTAGTTTTTGCGTGATTGAGTAAAACACACACAGACAGGCATCATTAGATTTTTATATAATAGTAAGATTACTGGCGATTTTCTTTTCAAGTTACATATTTTCTACAAAGATTTAGAACTATTTCTATCCAAGCAATAAATTAAATATAAATTCATCAACTCTGAATATAATTTTAAGGTGTGCACTATGTACAAATATGTATTATTGAAGTCTAAGATATATTTTATGACTTAACAACAAATAAAGTCCATGTATCTTTCCAAAGAGTTATAAGTTACATTTTATTATATTTATGAAAAAATTTATATATGTTTATAGTTTATATAAATAAACAAATTATCAACCATGTTTGGTAACAATATGCTTACTTAAAATTGTTAATATTTTGCTATCAGAACCAATGGTACTTTGAGGTGAAAATATGCCATTAGTAGCAGAGCAACATTATCAATATGGTGGCATATTGTGAGAGGATGAAAGATGTGGCTGGTTCACTAAAAGCATCTTCTTTTATCACACATTTTCCAGCTGAGAGTGGGAACCGTTTTTGTCAACCCACAAGTACAGTGCATTCATCAAATTTTGTTAAAATTGCTTTTTCCTCTTTGTTTCACAAATGGCTTTTGAAGTGAACACTTAACAATGAATGCTTCCAAAATGTCCAGTCCATTATGAATATTTAAACATTGCTTTTAATAGATTCACAATTTGCTATAAAAGTAAGTATAATATTATAACATTTTACTTTAGATAAAGTTTAAATTTATTTGTTAAATAAAATATATTGATATCTAAATAACAGAATCATTTCAAATAAACCAATAATACAATATTTACTGCAGCTTATATTGCCATTTCAATTTCAAATGCATCCAAAGAACATTACATTTTTATACATTATAATATATTGTTATTTTTAAAGTCCAAATATGAAAAATATTGTATATGGACAATATCTTAACCATTGAATATTAAATTAGTTAGATATATCTTACTATCTAAAGAAAGCCACGTCCGGATAACATTTTTTTTTAGTCAAAGGGTTTTTAATTTTTTATATTTTTGGGGGGTTTTAGACCACGAGAAATCGATTGGCACTTGTCTCAACCCTGTGAAAATTCTTATTTCTGCCACAGAGGCTCCTAGACTTCCCGTGTGGGAATTATTTAACAATTTAATGTTTAGAAGATCATATTTGTTTTGTTTACTTACTTGTCCATATATGGTGGAATTATTTAAAATTTTATTATTTTTTTGAACATGTGTTAGAACATCTCTACATGGGAGATCAACAACAAACAATCCTCAGGATCCTATGGGGAATATGGATGCTCCCTCTTCAGTTTGCAAAATTCAACTGAGCGAAGCTCGCGTCTCCTGGTACTATCGTATGGTTTGTTGACAGCTACCATTTGTTAATTTCAAAGCTGCGATGTATATTTGGATAAATATTATCAACTCATACATATTGTGCTTTGTCAGATTGTTTTTTTCACTTTCACTGTTGTTCTTACTCCTTATTGATTAATGGGTTTGTATCCTATTTGTATTTATTTTAATAATTAATCATTAAATTATCTTTACTATCTTATATACAAGCAGCATGCGGACAAAATATTTTTGGCTGTAGGGATTTTAAATTTTTTTGTCTCGTCAGATAGTGGGGTATCAAATTAAAGGTATTTTTCTTGTAATTACTAATATACCATAAGATTTTAGAACAGACTATGTTTATGGACTCTACTACCAAAAAATCAAAATTCATGGTCATACTGCTTAGTAATCCGTTGAGGCAACAAGCCGAGATCCACAAATGGGACTGTAGCAGAGTGCTTTCGTGAGGCCGTAGGCCAAACTTTCCCCCGCGAGGCCATAGGCCGAGTTCCACAAAGAGGCCTGTTGCAGAGCGTCTTGGCGAGGCCGCAGGCCGAGTTCCAAAAAGGGGCTAAAGGTAAATGCAGAAGACCTCCGAAACGAAATTTTATTAATAACCTACAGGGGAGATCAACAACAAACAATCCTCAGGATCCTATGGGGAATATGGATGCTCCCTCTTCAGTTTGCAAAATTCAACTAAGCGAAGCTCGCGTCTCCTGGTACAATCGTATAGTTTGTTGTCAGCTACCATTTGTTATTTTCAATGCTGCGATGTATATTTGGATAAATATTTATCCAAGTTTAAAGTGATCTCCTGTCACAAAGCTAAATCCAATCCTTCGAGTCTTTTAACAACTGCCTCACTGATTCTGTGTATGCTAGGTAATCCCTCCGTAAAAGAGTGCAGGAGGCTTTTTATAACTATGTGATCCATTGTTTTGATAGACTCCCTGCAATCACATGAATGATCTAGTGTAAATCCCCATTTATAATTTCAGTAATTGCATCCTCCAACACCAGTTTGGAACTGATTCAAGAGTGTCCACTCCCTACGAGGGAGGTTCATCCCACCTACAGGTATTGATGGATCGTTAATAAGGAACTTATTTCATCCATTAAAACTGTTCCACGCTACGACCCAGCTAGTATTGGGTGAAAAGTTTAATCGGCTAAAATGGAAAGCAGTACATAGAGGTGGGTTTCGAGATTTTAAGCGACCATTCTGACATGGGAGAACCTGTATAATGGGGAGGTTTAAGATCTTATTGAATTCTTTGAGTAGTGCCTCCTATCTCTGGAGGAGCTATATCGCACAGCACCGGGAGCCAAGGAAGTGGAGGTGACATGAGAGTGCCACTAATAACTCTCATGACCCCAAAGCGGTTGTACACAGCATGTCTGTGTTGGCTCACCAGGTTGTCCCGGCAATATGATCTAATACATTTGCCCTGGTTTTGATTTTAGCTGCAATTTTTTTAAGATGGCTTTTAAACGTTAGCGATCTACCTAACGTTACTCCCAGGTACTGTAGAAGATTATTACGATGGACTTTTACACCATTTAGAAAAACATTCAGTTTTTGATTAGCCAGTCTGTTACTTAGGTGAAAGCAGGATACTTCGGTTTTTGATGGGTTACGATTTACCTTTCAGGTTCTAAAATATTCTTCGAGGGCTGCATGCAAGGTTATATGTGAGTGTTTCTTCAGTTGTTGTGAAGTTCTTATGTTGGTAAGCTAAAGCAATATCATCTGCATATATAAATTTCCTAGACTTTGTGATTGGTATGTCAGCAGTATACACGTTGAAAAACATTGGAGCAAGTATAGACCCCTAAGGCAGACCATCCTTGAGCTGTCTATATAAGAGCTTTCTTCATGACCAAGATAAACTTTTATTAGCCTGGCACTAAGCATTGAATCCAAAGTCAGAATAAAAAGGGACAGGGAAGGAGGCTGTAGAATTTTAACAACAAACCTCTGCTCCATAAGCTATAGTAAGATCAATAAAAGTGTATATATTTTCAACTTCTTTTCGAAACCATTTTTGATAAATGATGTTAGAGCTAGGATCTGGTTGTTACAACTTCGGCCAGAGCGAAAACAAGCCTGCTTAACTGGAACATTACAATCAAGAATGGATTATATTCTATTGTATAATAGCCTTTCTAGCAACGTATAACAACAACTAAGAAGATATATTGGGCCATAACTTTCCACTCATTCAGGATCTTTGCCAGGCTTCAGAAAAGCTACTATTTTTTATCACTTGAATGCTTTTGGCAAATTGCCTGTAGCTAATATCTTATTGTGGACAGTTTGAAGCCATTGATTCACTTTGCTACCAGCATTTAACAGATATTCCGGAAAGATACCATTAAGACTGGCTGCTTTCCCTGCTGGTATTGAGGTGTGATGTTGTTCGCGTTCATAGCAATTTTTAATGCTGTACATACATCCTGGGTGGTTCTAAATGAGCAACAAATCTGGTAGCTAGACTGTCACGATTTTTAGATCTCCCAGCAATGGCAGCTACCACAAAACATAAAAAAATTAGATATGATGGCTTACTAAAATAGTTTTTGTAAATGGTCTGTATTTCGTTTTATAAGGAAGTCTAAAATTCAAAGGCTTCTAACAACTATGCAAGATAACTCCAGATCTATGGTCATTGTCTTATGCCAATCGTAAGTTGAGTTACTTATGACTCCTAGTGGACCTTTTCCATAGAGAATAACAGGTCACTGAATACATCTTAAAGTAAGTGTTGCGTAAAGTAATCATGTGTGAAGTTTTGTATCTTCATCTGATATTGTTGCAATAAAATTAAGTCATTCTTCAACTGTACAAAAGATCAGTGCTGAAACTTTCAAGTGCAGCCTTTTTGTTTAGGATTAAACTTTTGAGGTCTAATTTGCGGCATGATGTTCTACCGACTCCTTATATGGGCCATCCCCTGAGGTGGTGAAGAGCTACTGATTGCATCAAAAAGTTCAATATAATGCCATATGTCACGATGATTGTGTGTTTACGAGTACAGAAGATGTTAGACCCTTCTAAGAATTTTCAGCATCCCTGTATAAAACAACTGAAAATCTAAAATAAATCATAATCACTGTTCATTAAAAGGTAATCAGTAAAAATTTGACTTCTGAGATATGTACATTTTGGGAATAATATGTGTGACATTTCTTGTGCCGAATTCCATCAGTCACGTTTTACTATGTAAAATATCATTATTATGATGGCAAATAGCACTTAATTTACTTGGTACTTTAAATAAATAACTCTTGTCTTGGGTCTCCTAAGGAATATGAATCTTGAAATTAAAAAGCCAAGTTATATAAAGGACTTTTTTTAGTTAAAATAAAATCAATTGAACAATTTATCACTCAGCATACATTTATTGAGTTTAACCCTTTATTACAAAACTAATGTAATTTATGAATGTATTTCATATTAATGTCAAAAACCCAGAATTATGCTATGCGGCACCGAGTGGCGCTAGCTTGTAGTATAAGGAATGCTTGTAGGTAAGGGTTAAGTATAAAATATTATTATGATCAATTTGGATAGAGTACTGATTTAATTCCACATGAACTGCCATACAGCATCTAGAATAATGATTTCATTCCACATTAACTGTCAGACAGCATCTAGAATACTGATCTTTTTCTACATGAACTGCCAAATGTCTTCTACAGTACTGAACCATTCGGTATGAACATAATTGCTTATTCAGAACCCGCCCCAGAGGAACTACAAATGTTGATTGTATCATGCCTTACTGCATGACTGACAGTTGAAATTAAGCTATTCACAGGAACACTTGCTCTGAAGGTAAGCACTGCACTGTCAAAAACTTGTCCAACTTGTAAAAATTTATATAGCAGGGGCCTTAGGATCATGATTCTAATAATATGAGTTAGTGCAGGTTTTTTGGAAATGAAATCTTATTATCAACCGAAGAAGGATGTACTCACTCATTATGAAATCTCCTGAGCCACTAGATTTTGATGAAATTTAAAGAGAAGTTAGTTTTTGTATAATAGAGACCTTCTAACAAAGTATTTCTTAAAGTTCCATTCATAAGGGTAGAAACAGCCCCTCAACGTTTCCTGTGTCCTATAAGAGTAACATTAGCATTCATTTAATTTAATAATTTTTTTTCAAACAGCTGATACAAAAAACATAAACGTGATACTAAAGCTTATCTAATTTGTTTTTATTGTTATGTTGTTTCTACTAACTCACACATGTTTGCACTAATTGCATATCCCTAAAGTAGACTTATAGAGTTTTCTAGCCTATATCACTTTGTTATCCTAGAGAACAGCAGTGGGCTGAGCTTTTATACTGATGTATGGTTTAGAGAGAACCATGGTACTTATGGTAAGCAATTATAGAGTACCATCCCATAGCGAAGCAAGGTTTGTTGGCTAGTGTTTAATGAAGGACTTCTACTGTCTATGTTTTCAATTAAGATAAGAGAGATGGGTATAAACCTCATATAATCCAGGCCGCAAATAGTAACTGAATGTAATTTATTGGCTCACAACTGTAGCATAGGGTTGTAATCCAGCTAAATGAAGGCAATTTGTTGAATGGTAGGAAGTGATTACTTATGTATCCTCCAGTTGTATGGACTGCAATGGGTCCATTCAATGTGGGCACAGCTGAATAGATCTAGAGTGCCCAACATGAATGGCAGCCCCTGAAAGGACCCAGGGAGAACTGCTTGTCAACATAGCTAACACAATCGGACATACTCCAAGAGTACTTCCAATGCCCTGGACCCTAAGCTAATTAATGGTAAAGTCAGTTTCTGATTGTAGGTCGATGTCAATTTCTCAATCATTAACTATACTAAGCAAGTCATTTACACTAATCCTAACACATGTAATCACTCATAATTTATTAACAATAAAATATTTTTAAAATTTATAAAAATGATATATCTGTATATATTCATAACATTGAAAAGGCTATTTATTTTATATTCATGTGTATTAATTTTGATCTACCTCCACCTTTATGCCTGGTTACGCATTTATTTTGATTATTTTTATTTTATTCTTAAGATGCCGATCATCAAGATTGGGCGAATATGGATTTTGAATGAGTTAGGATGAGCAAAGGTAGTCATTTATTACAAATGAAGGCAGACTATTCCTTAGGAAGGGTTATTAATTGATAGTACAATGACAAATTTGCCATGAATGTTGCCCTGGAGCTAAGCACTGCACTGTGTCATAAACTTGGCCAACTTGTAAAAATGTGTACTTTGTAGGAGCCTTTTCAGTTTATGATTTTGTATTAAAATATATTTTAGAGCAGTTTTTGGAGATTAAATTTCATTATACAGAGTATCTAAAAAAGGATGACCCAATTTTAAATAGCTATATTTAATAGAAACAAGGGCTTTACCCAAACAAATTGGACATTAAAATGCCTATAGAAGAATGAAGTTTACGAAATGTATCATACATGTTCAATTTGTTCTCCATTTTCAGCGCAGATTATATCTAGTCGATAGCTGAGATCATCCCAAACTGAGTTTATGGTGTCTATCAGAAATTCAGCTACCGACTAGATTTCATCCAGTAAAGATATTATCAGTTAACATTAGCTACTGAAGCCTTTTTATATACGAATACATAAAAACTTTCTTGTATTTTACATTTTTGTATAATTAAATAAATTTATAAATTCAATGAAATGGTATGAAAAAATTAGGCGTCTTACTTGCCTAGTGGTTAGCACTTCTGCTTCCAATGCAGAGAGAAGGTCACGGGTTCAAATCCTGGAGGTCCGCTTAAATTTTCCATAGGGGTTTGGACCGTTGCCCCTCAACAACGTATGAATATAATGTTAAAAATGCCACCAGTGTAGACAGTAGGAAAAAAAATATATATATACTGTTTATGATATATATCAACAGAATACTATTGACCGACTGATAACAGTATCTAAAATATTGTAAGGATTTGGACCTTGGCATAACTAATCTTTATACATTCTAAAGAGGAATGGTAGTGCCTCCTCCCTGGCACATGGAAAACATATTGAACATTTATGATTCATTTTCGTAAACTTCAGTCTTTTTTTAGTATTTTAATGTCCAATGTGTTTGGGTAAAGCCCTTGATTCTAATAAATGTATCTCTTTAAAATTGGGTAATTCTTTTTGAAACACCATATTATACAGTACATATCTATATACTATAAAGCTGGATGTAGTGACTGACTGACTGACACTAAATGTTGAGGCACTTCCCAGCGTCCTACCCCCATGAAGTGTACACTTGAATTGAAGCTCTTGGTCTGAAACCTCCATAGAAATTCACAAAAGTTTACTTTTTTCACTTATAAACAAGATGGCGGCCTTCTTTTACCCCAAAACTGCCCCAATGTATTTCTTATGGGAAAATCACAAAAAAGTAGTTTTTATTACTTAAGTTCAGGAAAATCTTGAGTAACATTTTCAAACATTCACAGTTCTACATACATAATAAACATGCACCTTATTTATGAATTTCAGCTTAATAACTAAAACATTTGGGGTATCAAGGGCCCAAAAACTGAAATTTTTGAAAATGTAAAAATGTTTAAAACTTATCTTATCTACTCAAGTGGGGTATCAATTTAAAGCTAATATCAGATTTTGAACAGGGTAAATACTAAGGGGTATATGCCCTTAAAACAAACAAAAACTTCTATAACTAGTAGGGTAATGATACCCTATAGTAATAGGGTAGTCATAAAATAAAACTTCAAGTGAGGTATCAAACTATAGGTATTTATCTCATAAATTCTGTTTAACTATTACATCTTGGAAGAGACAACATTTACGGGTTCTGAACCCCCTCCCACAAATTAAAAACATGCTCCAAAACCCAAAATTGAGTAATGTTAAACTAATACACCCACCCAAGTCGGGTATCAAAATAAAGGTAAGATTCTACTTTTAAATACTAATTTACCATCAGATTTTAGAAAAGACTATGTTTAGGGGCTCCACTACCCCAAAAACCAAAATTAGTTGTAATACTGGTTAAAATCTTAGTGAGGCAGTAGGCCAATCTTTCTCACGAGGCGACATGCCGAGATCCACAAATGGGACTGTTGCAGAGTGTGTTGGTGAGGCTGTAGGCCGAACTTTCCCCCGCGAGGCCTGTAGCAGAACGTCTTGGCGAGGCCGTAGGTTCGAACTCCCCCACGGGAACGCAGGCCGATTTCCTCAAATGGGACTGTAGCAGAGTGTATAGTGAGGCCACAGGCTGAACTTTCCCCCGCGAGGCTGTAGGCCAAGTTCCACAAAGAGGCCTGTAGCAGAGAGTCTTGGTGAGGCCAAAGGCCGAGCTTTCCCACAAGGCCACAGGCCGAGTTCCTCAAAGGGGCTAAAGGTAGGGTTGGAACACAAAGCGTGCAGGGGTGTCTCCTAATCTATATATATAAAAGCCAAATACCACTGACTCACTCACTCATCACAAAAACCACCAAATGGATTTAAATCAAATTTTAAAGGAAGTTAGCTTTAGTATCGAAGAGACACACTAAGAAAGGATTTTTTGAAATTCCATTCCTAAGGATACATACAGCCCCTTAAAATTTCCTTTTTCCATAAGAATAACATTGGGTTGATTTTAATAAATTAATGACAGCTGTTTTTTAAATAAATAAACATGTTTATTTAGTATGTTTGACATTATCCTAATGATGCCATACTGTGGTGTGGCCGGCATTAGGGACAGCTTAATTCCGATAGATCGTAGCACTGTCTTTTGAACTGGAGCAGACGGAGGCTCGTGAGTGTATTTCAAGGCTCTCCACTCTACAGACTGTGTTTACCTTACCTCTACTGCCCTTTCCTTCAAAATCTTAAAATCTGAACGCATGTCGGCCCGCCCGATTTGGTTGTTCTTGTTGCGTTTTGACAATATAGAGACTGTGTTCTGTTCATCCCGCTGTCCTTACGCAACAATCCAGATCAGGAATTTCCACACAGTTTGCACACTTTCTACTGGAAACAGGATAAATATTCTTCTGCGTGCTTTTAAACAAGATTATAATGTCTGGGATTATTACTATTATTACATAATTAGATAAAATGTGTCAACAAAAATATGAACTAGTTACTGTAAACATTTTATTTCATAACGCTATAAATGTTTGTAACAGAACGACGGGTGATATGTGCGAGTGCCTGCCGCTGTGCATGTGGACGCGCGTGGGAAGTATTAGAATAAAGAAGGCTCACTGTCGTATATTGTATTTTACATTTGTGGTTAGTTCACTGTCTAGTAAAATTAATATAATGAAGAATTGAATATTGCAAAATGCAGTGTAAATTCAACCTAACACAATGACATAATTTTATATCCGGCAAACATATTAATCAGTTTTTAACAAATATAAATAGATTTAATTTTAAAATAAATAATTTTTTAAGTTAAATAACATATGTCATTTTGGTTACATTTATTTGTTATATTTAATTTTAAAATTTGGGTTTGTAAGCCCAAACTGTTTCCAAGATGAACTGACCAAAAGGTTGGTTAAAATGACCTATTCAGTAGCCTCTAAGTACAAAAATAAGTCACAGAAAATTTTCAAAATGCTTTTTTTTAAAGATATAGACGAATAAATATTGCATAAAAATATTAAAATAAAATTCAGAACATTTTTGATTCCACCACCTTAAATGTTTAACCTTCTGCTGTTAAAAAACACAAAGGGTGCGTTTTTGTTTAACACCTATATTGCTACCTATACTAATAAATAGGTAGCAACATAAGTAGTGTAAATAAGTTTAACATTATGATTTTATGTTATACAGTTAATCTACTATTATTTGTAGTCAAAAATCATGCTGAGGCCGAAGACTGAGGTGTATCGAGCGCAATAGCTGGGGTTGGCACGCGAAGGGTTCCCCCTAGTATGAATATAATTTTAATACTATGTACTTACTGATAATGATATCTGTAGAATCACTCAACAGATATTGATTACATCTGGAGGGAAGTTAGCTTTTGTATCATAGAGACCTGCTTAGATTGGATTTCTCAAAATTCCATTTTTAAGGGGAAGGAAAAGCCCCTCACTTATCATTTTTTTTCCATAAAAGTAACACTGGCATTAATTTAATAACATTTCAAACAGCTGATACAAAAAAACATAAACATGGCATAAAGCTTGGCTAATTTGGTTTTCATTGTGAGGTTTTCTACTAACTCTGTCATGATTACACTACTTGTAATACCCCTAAAGTAGAGTTATGGGGATTTCTAATTCTATCTACTTTATTATTTAGGAGAATAGCAGCAGACTGAGCTTTTATATTGATGGTTTAGAGAGAACCATGGATGCAAGGGTAAACAAGCGTAGAGAACCACCCCGTAGAGAAGCAAGGGATGTCAGCTAGTGTACTATAAAAATTTTGAACTTATCTTGTTTTGCCTAATTCCAATGCTTCAATTTTCCTTTAGTGCTTCCAGCTTTTCTGATGTACAATTCTCTCTTGGTAAACGCTCAGACAAAACATACATAATATTACTTACTTAACTTCTGGTAATAGACTCATATGCACGATTAATTTTATTTTTCAACAACTCACATAAATAAGAATTGTGTTTTATGTTTTTTTAATACGTTAATGCTTTCTCCCATTCTTAAACTTTGCACACCAGTATATTAGTTTTAAGTTCAAGCCTGAATTAAACTATGAATGTGAATTTTTCTTCCACGAATAAGGAATGTTTTTACAGAAAAGTAATTATTGTTTAAACTTTGTGACTTTACTTCTTATATACTTTAAAAGGACTTCAGAACCATAATTTTGTGTTTTTTTTTTAATTTAAAGAGTTTTTAACTTCAATTTTATACGGGACTGAGATTCATATTTTTATTTGTATCTAGTTTATTTTTATCCAAACTGCTCCAGTTGTTTTTTTATTAATCTGGATAAAAAAGTTAATTATTTTTTTATCAGTTACCTAGTGCACAGTACTGATTGAGTATTATTCATCATTCCTTCAATAATTGATATATTGTATTCATTTTTTTCTACAACATACTATTTGCCCTAGCGACCTTTTTTACAATGTAACGCTGATTCTAATTCCAAAATCCCTATCTCTTCTTTAGATTGTTTCCTCAGCCGTTTTAAACTCAACTGGCTAATATTTTCATTATTCTTACCGGTGTTTAATGTTTTTTTTTTTTAATTGAGTCCATAATCACCTGAAAGTACAAAAACACATATTAGTTTATTTTTATTAAAAATCAAATTGAAAATCACAAAACTTAATTTGGTAATTATTTTACATTTATGCCATAAAGTAATTTTAAAATACTAACATATAAAAATAATTTGAAATATAATATAAATTGCGCTTCTAATAATATCACCTACCCTTCAACCTACCAGTCGGTCCAGCCACCCAAGAATGTTAAAACAAGAATGCCAGTTGTAACATGGTGGTCTTTAAAGCCTTGAGAGTTACCCCTGAAATTGATGGTTGTAATATTTAAAATGTAATATAGCAAGGCAGAGATTCTACCTCATTGGTGTTCTAAGATTTCTTGACCTTAAATTACTGGAAATGTTAAAAAAACTAAATCATCTTAATATTTATTTCTGATGCCTAGTCATCTAACTACAGAACCACATACACAGTGAAAAAAACTCTGCTCCTTCTAAATGTATATTCTGTGACTCTTAGACCAATTTTTGCTTAGACCGAGATTTTTGTGTAGTAGCTGCCGTAGCTGGAAGATCATAAATTTTTGACAGTCCAGCTACCAGATTTGTTGCTCATTTAGAACTACCCAGAGGGTACGACAGCTTTAAAGATTTAGCTTTAACAATGAAAAGGATTTAGCCACGTTTTATTCAGCTTGTTGGTGTCAAGTCAACTCACCTGACATAAGCTTCTGCTCATGTGAACGATCATTGAGACCAAAGCCAATTAGGAGGAAAGTTCTTGATGTTTTTCCCCACTCTAAACATAGGCCAGTACTGATTTCATTGGGGATCCAAATCCCCATAAATTGATCTTTTCCAAGGCCTTGATGCAATTTTAATAAAGCAAACTGGGAGGCCTTTACCACTAGGCTTGATTTTCAACCTAGCTTTTGCATAAGGTTCATTCCTTCTACAATAAGTTACGATAGTTTTACAAATCATCCATTGCTAAAGCTTGCATACCAAGAGGATACAGAAAGATGTATATATCAGGATAGAGTAAGGAATTAGATGACCTTTACAAAAAGTTTAATGCTACTGAAAACTCCAACACATAGTAATAATTATCTTAGTTCAAAAGTAATAATTATCTTATTATTATTGAGTTATGCCTTGCTGGTTACTTAGTTGTATTAGTATGTTATGCTTCGCCTCTTTCCAGATCTTAATGTATGGTTGTTGTTGTAAATTGAAGTTTTGTTTGATTGTCTACCATTTACATATACTTACATATATTTACATGAATGTTGTTACTTTGTTTACCTAATTATGTTGATATTACGTTGTTATTATTGTAATTTGATTTATTCTAGATATTTATATTTCGTTGATCGTATGTGTTCTTGTTATTATCTTCTTTGTTATAATTTGTAATATATCTCTTTTAACTTTAAGTGGACATTTACTGGCACATATGAGGTTAAGTTTACCATTAAGCCATCTTTGAATATATTCATTTGTATAATGGTGTTAACCGTTTACAATAATAATAATTATAAATAAATAAACACAGCTTATCTGCTGCTGCACTCTCTTGACACAAAGAGGAGAAAAATGAGTTAAAACTGTTGAGGATATACACTTTAACTACAGCAGTAGAAAAGCATGGTCACTTTTAAGCAAACTCTATACTGGTAAATCTCCAAATCAAAGAGAAGTGCTCCACCCAAAGGCCTCTACTATAGCAAAACAGATAGTCAACTTATCAAATTCATCCCACCATCCTTCTGAAAAACACATTCTTTACAGTGTTTGTCAGAAGGATTTCTTAAAAATGTCTGGCACCCGTGGAAATCTCCAGAAATTTCACGGAGGAAGAGATGGACAGAGCAATTTCTGCTATACCAGCGGGGAAAGCAGCCGGTCTTGACAATGGAATGAAATTAAATGAAAAATGGCTTTATTTGGAGGTGAAATTAGGACTATAGAATCCTCTCTACCACTTAACCTCAAACAGGCGATGAAGGGATCTTTCCGGAATTTCTGTCGCATGCTGGCAGCAAAGTGAAACAATGGTTTAAAACATTCTACATTAAGATATTAGCTACAGGAAATTTGCCAAAAGCATTCAAGAGATCAAAAGTGTAGTAGCTGTTTTGAAGCCTGGCAAAGATTCTGAACAAGTGGAAAGTTATGGCCTAATATCCCTTCTTAGTGTTCGTTACAAGTTGCTATAAAGGCTGTTGGACAATAAAATATAAGCCATTCTTGATCCTAATGTTTCAGTTGAGCAGGCTGGTTTTCACCCTGGCTGAAGTTGTAGCGACCAGATCCTAGCTCTGGCATCATTTATCGAGAATGTGTTTGAAAAGAAGTTGAAAACATCTGCAGCTTTTATTGATCTTACAGCAGCTTATGACATAGTATGGAGTAATGGTTTGTTATTAAAGTTCTACAGCATCGTTCCCTGTCCCTTTTCTATTGTGACTTTAGGAGCCACTTTCTATTAGCTTAGTGCCAGGCTAATAAAAATTTATCTTGGTCATGCAGACATTTCTTATGGAGAGCTGAAGGATGGGCAGCCACAGGGGTTTGTACTTGCTCCAATTTTATTCAACGTATATACTGCTGACAGTGCTGACATCCCAATCACGAAGTCTAAACAATTTATATATGCAGTTTATATAGCTTTAGCTTACCAACACAAGGACTTCACAACTACCGAAGAAACAATCACAAGTGACATAGTAGCTCTTGATGAATATTTTAGAACTTAGAAGCTAAATCTTAACACATCAATAACCAAAGTAGCCTGTTTTCACCTAAGTAACAGACTGGATAATCCAAAACTGAATATCTTTATAAATGGTGTAAAACTCCATCATATTGATCTTCTACAGTACCTGGGAGTAACGTTAGATCAATAGCTAACGTTTAAAAGCCATCTTCAAAAAACAGCATCTAAAATAAAAATCAGGGTAAATGTATTACATCATATTGCCGGAACAACTTGGGGAGCCAACGCACACGTCATGCGTACAACTGCTTTGTCACTGGTCTATTTAGCTGCTGAATACAGTGCTCCCGTATGGCTAAATAGTGTTCACACTAAAGCGATTGATATTCAACTTATTAGAGTCATGAGAGCTAGAAGTGGCACTCTCGTGGCAACTCCATTTCCTTGCCTCCTGATGCTGTGCAATATAGGATAGGCTCCTACAGAGGTAAGAGGCACTACTTAAATAATTCCATAAGATCTTGTAAACAACGCACCTCCCCATTACATAAGACTTCCAACATCAGAACGGTCGCTTAATATCTCGAAACCCACCTCTACATACTGCTTTCTAGTTGAGCAAATAAAATTTCTCGCCCTATACTAGCTGGTTCGTAGCGTGCAACAGTTTTGAGTTCTGATAAATTCCTTATTAATGATCCGTTAATACCCGTAGGTGGGATGAACCTATCTCTTAGGAAGTGGACACTATTGAATCGGTTCCTAACTGGCGTTGGCAGATGCAATTACTGGAAATACAAATGTGGGATTGACACTTGATGGCGATGATGCGCGGTGTATAGGAAATTGGAATGAACTATTTAGATTAAAACAAACTAGATGAAAAAAAAACTTGTATTTTGATCACAAATACTTTTATTCATTCAAAAATAGTGATCTGTATTAAATTATGAAAATTGAACTAACTATATAAAAAACAATGGCCATACTAAATTTCTAACTTCTCTGAACAACATCAATTGTCTAGCAACCAAAATTATAGAAATATAAAACATATGTTAAATAGAAGGTTAAATTTAAACATTTAACCAATGCACAGAGGTATAAATAAAAACATCTGTGGTAGGAATAAACATTCAACCAAACAACACTAGATCAGTTATGTGATTGCGGGGAATCTATCCAAACAAAGGATCACATAATTACAGAGTGCCCCCTGTGCTCTTTTATGGAGGTATTAGCCAGCATAAACAGAATCAGTGAGGCAGTTCTTAAATAGCTCGATGGATTGGACTTAGCTCTGTGACAGGAGATCACTTTACATTTTTATTCAATGAATATGCCATCATGACTTCTGGATATTTATCCAAATGTACATCGCAGCTTTTTAAAAAAACAAGAGGTAGCTGACAACAAACCATACGATATATATAAATCTACCCACCCACTTATACAAGTAGAATGGTATTGATCCAACCACCCACCTATACAAGTACAGTGTATTGATCCACCCACCCATCAATACAATAACAGAGGTATCTACCCACTTATATACAAATAGTGGTGTTTATCAACCCACCCATGCAAATAGAGTTGTATTGATCCACCTGCCCTCCTATACAAGTACAGTGGTAGTGACCCACCTACCCTCCCATACACGTACAGAAGTTTTGACCCACCTGCCCACCTATACAAGCACAATAATATTGACCCACCTGCCCACCTCTAATAACTACAGTGTTATTGATCTACCCACCCTCCCATACACGTACAGTGGTATTGATCCAGCCGCCCACTAATATTGATTGAACAGTTAGACTGTGTTCACGGCCAGTGACAGCTGGACATAGGCGAGAGGTGAAGAGGGGGCTCTTTTACGAAAACATTAGCCTATTCAAACGGTTGTCTCGAATAAACCATCTATACCATGAAAAAACAGATAAATTTCGGAATTTGGATTTTATGGATAACAAATGTTTTTATATACATTGACATATAATACAGTATATACATAAATCTTCTCGGTGTTGCAAAAGATAATTGGTCCATAGCTAAGGTGATTGGTAATTTTCACGTAATGATGGCAGATGTCCAACAACCTTTGTCTTCCCCAATAATTCAAAACTTGACGGTGTATTTTCAATGCAAAAACTTGAATATTTTTAATTTAGTTATATTAGATAGTAACAGAATTTTTAATTTAACAATAATAAAACAAAATCCCATTTTGATAGTATATCTATCACCTGGGAAAGTCAGTGTTATAAAACAAAAAAACTGAGCTTTAACCAAAGAATATAAATTTATTACTATATTACCACATGGGGTGAAATTTTCACTATAAATCCTATGTTCAAGGTGTGTTTTAATAGTCAATTAAACTATTTATTGCCTCACATTCAGAGAAATTTGAATAGTTAAAAATAGTAAAATTTAACATTCTGAACATGGGTTTATTTTCTGGAAAAGTATTTTCATAGAGATACCTAATGACAGAATGCACATTTATTAAGTGCATATACAATATACTGTTTTATTAAACTAAATTTTAAACTATCTATATAAGATATAAAATAACAACATCTCTTATCAAGAAATATACACACAGTAAATATAATTACGATAGTGTAAAATTAATGTTTAATCCAATACTCTGGATATTTCGTGAATTGTTTAGTCTTCAACTCTTTTATATGATTTGCAACTAAATTAATGTCTGACACTAAATTCCAAACCATGACAAACTGTTTTTCACTAAGACCAAAGTGTGTACGGAGGGTATTATTTTCTATAAGATGTTGCAAAGAATTAATGCCATTGTGCCGTTTATTTATGATATCCTCCACAATCACATCAGCAGCTCCCGTCAAATTGGCCTTCATGTCATCATGGAGACGATGAACCATTCGATTATATTTCCTGAGATGTTCTACAAACACTGAATTATCAAGAATACTTGGGTTTTCCACTTTATTTACAATCAAAATATCAATGAAAGTCAGCAATCTAGTGATATCAGCAAAACTGTGCGCAATCAGCAGACATGCTAGAAAAATAAACTTCATGATACTGACATAACCGATGTTATCTGATTAGTACATACCTCCTCCCTCTCTCTCTATAAACAAGCGCTACTATCTTTTAATCTCAGTGATAACTCAACATCAGCTACTTCATAGCAGTATACTCAGTATAGTATTCCAAATACTTCCAAAATTGTAAGTATTTTCTACAACTTGTGTCTTTAATTATGTACACTGTCATAATTAGTCATGCTGTTCATAGACATCTATGCTTTTTAACAAAAGATCCTTTTGTTAAACTATTTTCAAAAAAGTGGTTGCTTTGAAATACTGACCTAGGGTGAAACCAATAATAAACTGGTAAAATTAACAGCAATATTAGAAATTAGCCTGTTTAACCCACCAGGGATCATGTGAAAAAAGTTATATGAGGGGTTGCGCTTGGTGGATTAGACCATGTATATGAAAAAAGGCCCAAAATGTTATTAACAGTTCTTTTTTTATGATATATTTCTATATTATGAACTATTATTACAAAACGTTTATATTTAATTACATTTACAAGGAAATATGCAGTTACAAATACAAAAATTGTTAGTTTTATAGACTGTAAATTGAATCAATTAACAGTTATTTTTACTGTACATAATATGAATTACGTCTTATCTGTAAATTATGTATACCTAAATTTAAAAGTTTTTACTTTGTACAAGTTAAAAAAATGGACAAATATGAATTTTATTTTATTATCATTTTAGGAACAGAATATTTATTTAAAAAAAAAACATTCTGTAAATTACTTCATAATACTTTTAAAATGGTAAAGTTTCCTATTACCAAAGTTGAAGTATTATGATATATTATCAATTCATATTGTTTTGCATACTATAAACTACTTCTTATTTGTAAAATCAAACTAGAAAATGCGTAAATGTCACTAACGTGAACGTGAAGTCGTGCAGGGTGTAAAAGACTGGTTTTACATTTGGAGGTGAAGTGGTGGGATTGGGTTTGCTGAGACCAGACAGGGACAATGGGTTGAAACCAGACAATTCATTTGAAGGGGTATGAGTATTTCTCGGGCCACTTATACAACATATGAAAAATAAACTCATATACCAAGTGGCCCAGAAGTCAATTGTCAAATTGTGTTGGGAGAGCACTGTTTGTATACACATACACAGTAAACCCCCATTATAATGGCCCACACAACAGTGGACTTCGCTTACAATGGACAGCACACTGAATGAGTAATACTGATGGTTGAGTACCGGCCCTTTTGTTACTTGGCATCAATGATTTTATAGCAAGATGAGTCATTGTTTACAAAACCTAGTTGTACTTAGTTATCCAAGTCTAACTACGAAATTGTACTTTTATTGGCAATCGCCCCGTTCAATTACACTTCGATAAGAAGTTAATGCTGGTTTGTCGATATTGGAAAGCAATGTTGGTCCACCATACTCTCACAATATTTGCACAATAATATTTTATAGTGTGTCATGAGGTATTAAACAATTATATATTATAGGCAGGTATTTTTATTTTTCAATTTTTTACTATAATTTTATTGCTCTTTGAATTCACATTAAAACTGTTATAACAATAGAAATATATTTTCCTTTTACACACTTCTAACAATATATTGTTTTTTAAATATAAAATACTTTAGCCATATTTGAGAAGCAAGTACTGTAACTTCTTATACTTAATACTGTACTATTTGAGTCGACACAATATAGGAATGGAGAGGGTGACACTATTCTACTGGATGTAACAGCTTAGTTGTACCCATGGCAGAAGGACTAATAGGTGTGTTTGCACAGCCTGTAAGGTGGATTACAGCACGGCGCCTACATCTGTGAAGTCACCTGCGAGACACGTTTGCTTGCCAATGTCAAGACACTCCTGCAGCGACATGCACTCTTAAACTATTCACCCCACCCCTATCGCCCCACTAATCCTTTTCAGTTATATTCTGTTAGTGTGCAGAACTGTTTGTGATATTTTAACAAATTTATATTATTGAATATTACATGAATATTGTCATATAGGCCTATACTGTAGTTGTTTGTACAAACTGGAGGAAGATATGTTGTGCCACTGTGTGAATTTTTTGTCTGTGTCACACTGAAAGAATAAGGTAACGTGTTAACTTCCATATGCTTCAAAAAAGTAGAAAGAATTTTCATTATCAACAACTAGCTGTTTTAATCCTGTCTAATTCTATTATTCTGACATTGTCGTTATACAGTAATTATTTTTGTACAAATAAAGCAATATACTTGAAATTTTTTTTAAATATGCCAAACTGTGCTGTTTTTGGTTGTTATAGCAATAATCAAAAAAACTAAAGGGTCAGAAATAAAATATTACAAATTTCCTAAAAACAGCAACTTACAAAAACAGTGGCTTTCTGCATGTAAAAGGGCTGACAAAATAAATGTAAAAAATGCTACTATCTGTTCTGTACAATTTTAAGACGATTGTTATAAAACTTTGCTAATACATACACTCTTGAAGTATAATTCTTTTTCGTTTAGAAACCTAAAAAACGATGCAATCCCGACTAAATATCTGCTAGAGAAAATTTGAAACACAAACATTATAAACAGAGAAATTGAGGTAATGAAAAGGAAAAGAAGAGGTTCGGTAAAATAATTACTTGACACTAGCCTTGATTACAGTATGCCTAGCAACAAAAATGAATCACTAGGTGAATCATTAGGTCATTGTTCTTCATCAGATGTTGTTGAACACCCAGAAGACAACGTATCAGTTAAACTGAAAGCAATGGAAGAGAAATTTAAACAGGTAGAGGATGAAAATAAAAAGCTTAGAGTCAATTAAATTAATCGCTGAAAAAAAACCAAAATATTGTTTTGGAGAAGGGGTCGTTATAAAAACAACTTAAAACTTCTCGGTAGGGGAGAACATATTAAGAATGAAGTTAAAAACATTTTTTATTCTCCAATTTTTTCACCAGAACAAATTTAATTTCTTCTTAATCCTATAAAACGTATACGTTGGCAAAGTGAACACATGTTGGTGCTATTTCTCTTAAATCTGTCAGTGCAAAGGCATATAGATATTTACAATCAAGACTTAACTATCCCTTCTAGCTTTAAGTACTCTACGTCGCTGGGTGTCTGATTTTGATTCTTCGTCAGGGGTCACGGACATTTTTTATTATAAAAACTTAGGTACAAAACTTCACTGATTTTGAAAAACTGACTGCTCTATCTTTTGATGAAATGAGCTTGAGCAAGAAAGTTTGTTTTAAAAGAAAAGAAGAGAACATTTTTGGACTGGTTTGATGTATTAAACTCAAGTTCTAACTAAATTAAACACAGAGAGGAAGACTGTACTGTCTGAGGGAGAGGATCGTAATGTGCAAACGGCAAAGTTGGTCATAGGGTAACGGGAAGAGTTCATTTCAAAATAATTTAAAGTGATGAAGGAATCACTTACTATTGACTAAGTGATTAAACCAATAAAATGAGTGTATTCAGAGAGACCCATTCATCAAAGAGCTTTGTGTAATCTGATTAGGCCCAAATGTGAATAAATTACCAACTCTTGTCAGTCACTATGCTCTACCACCTCAGCCTTTAACCTTGGTAATGCTGGATGGTGATTTTGTGTAATTGGTGTAATCAATGCGCTAGCGACAATTCAGCATTTATGTTAACATTTGTCGGTCAAATAAAATAGGAATATTAAAAGCCATAGAACAAATATTTAGTACTCTTTTTGGTAATATCTTTGTTTTATTTAACGTTCTTATGAGAAAAAAAGGGTTTTTTAAAGGGTATTTCTAATCAAAAGTAACAAAACAAATATTTTGAATTTTCTTGTTTAACAGCTGTTTTAATGATGTAAAATAATCAGAAGGTTTTTAAATCCATAGTAAAAAATGCAATATTTAAACCAGCATAAAGATTATAAATACACACAGCTGTTATTTGTACTAACACGTTCACTGTTGACACGAAAATTTATCTAATGGCAAATGCTGGAATATTTTATTTCATATATGGGTGTTTAAATGTTTATAATTTATTAAATTCAAGTTAAAGAAATGTATCATGCTAAAATTCGCTATCTAATGTAAAAATTAATGTTTGACGCCAGTTGGTTTTGATATGATTTGCTGGTGACGCCAAGTGGCGTCATACGTTTTACAAAAGTAAGACAATTTATAATAATAACTACAACTAAAAGAAACAATATTTATTCCTCATTGAGTTGTTATTGTCCTTGATTGTTTCGTTAGAACTGCAATGGAAGCAATAGTAGTTGGATCAGTTAAGGTGGTAACGTCTCATGTGATTGAACAGGTGATTATCTCATTTACCTTCTCCACTGTCTTTATCAGAGCGATCTAAATCTTAATCACTTTCACCAGGAATATAACTACAGTAGAGCGCCGATTATCCGAACTAATTGGGGTCAAGGGGTGTTCGGATAACTGAATATTCGGATAATCAAACATGAAAAGACAAATTTTTAAATTATATATGTAACAAAATTCTTAGTAGTTAAAAGGCTAAAAAATTATCAAACTATAATTATTCATGTAATTCTATTATGAAATCAATCAGAATGCATGGATATAACTTTTAAAGAACAATTTATTATACATAGATACAGTACAATGCATACTTTTTATTTAGAGAAAAAGTCCAAAATTTGTTTTTGCTTTAACCCTGACACTCTTTTTTTCCTGCTAAATCTCGTAAGCGTTTCAAATTGAGCAGTTGGAGAGCATCTTTCCAACCACTTCATTGCCGTCTCCAAGCAGTGGAAAGCCTCCTCATGTGATGGTCAGTACGTGCACTTAATGTCCGGATTTGGAATGGAAACAGAGACTAGGTACTGCCAATAACGGAGAATCAAAACACCACCAAAATGTCCACCTGTCCTGGCCATCCGACTGCATTAGAAAAACCTATTTGTCCAGCAGTGGTGGACATTTGACTGCCGAGGACAAACCATGTGAACGCTTTACTGCCGTGACTGGGGGTGGCCAGCTCTATTTATTTTGTAGCAACACCGAGCTGAGTATTCACATTGTCCAGCACAGCTGGCCAACTGATTGCAAAGGGATAAAATATATTTTTATTTACATACAGATTATTAAAACTGAAAACTAACACTTAATATAATAAATATAACCTATGAGAAGACCAATGCTGTGACAAATAATCAGTATATGACAAGGTAATAAAATATAGTGTCAACTCTTTTTGCCAAAACACATCATTGACGCCGTTTGGCGTAATCAGTATTTAGTGCATGTTCCATGTGACACCGAGTCAGCAGTGAATGAGTTAATAAAACAACTGTAGTGATAAAAAATAATTCGAATTTCTGGACCAGTGGGGTGAAGCCCACGTAATGTTTTCATCATCATCATCATCTGATCAGCATCTCAAGTCTCCCGGGTGTGCTCACAAGCCTCTTCCATCTGTCTCTGTCTAAGAATAATTGTCTCTCCTCCGCCTGTTGAATGCTTGTCCCTTTCAGGAATAGGTCTTCTTTTAACAAATCCATCCATCTCGTCCGTGGTCTTCCGACTTTTCTCTTCCCTACTATTTCGTTTTCGAGCCAGGTTTTTGCCACTCTTCCTTCTTCCAATCTCTTCACATGACCAAACCATCCTAGCCTTAAGCTTCTTATTTTCTCTTTTACCGTTTTTTTCGCATCCAAACTGGGTTCTTATAGTTGTGTTTCTTATTCTGTCACGTCTAGTTCTCTGCACTGCCGTTCTCAAGAATTTCATTTCTGCTGCTTGTATTCTACTATCGTCTTTTTTATTTAATGTACATGTTTCTAGGCTGTAAGTTAGGATTGGTAAGAAGTATGATTTGTACAATATTGTTTTAGTTTTTAGGGGTATATTCACATCCCACAGTAGGTTGTTTATTTGATGATAAAAAGCGGCTCCTTTACTAGTTCTATTTGAGACCTCAAGTGAGTCTGTACCATCTTTCGTAATGGTACTACCTAAGTACGAAAAATTTTCTACATTTCTAAGCACGCTGTTCCCTAACTTTAATGCTACTGTGTCACCTCTATTGTTTATCGTCATTACTACAGTTTTCTCTTTGCTGACTGTTAAATTGAATTCATTGAATTTGTCGTTCCATAAGTTTAATTTATCTTGTAGTTCATCTTTGGAGTGGGCCCAAATTACTATGTCGTCTGCAAAGGCTAAAGCATTGAATTCAGTAGTTGCCAAATCTTCCTTAATTTGTTTCATTATTTCATCCATAACTAGGACGAACAGGTATGGAGATAGTGCACTCCCTTGCTGAACTCCCCTTTTCGTTTTAAACCAGGTTGAGGTATTTGTTCCCACTTGCACACAACTTTGGCATTCCTCATACAACATTTTTACTTTTCGTATCAAACTATCGGGGACTTTTCTTTGTTTTAGGCACTCCCATATTCTATTTCTTGGGACACTATCATACGCTTTTTCAATATCTAAGAATGCCATGATAACGGTTTTGCCTTTTTCTACGTGTTTTTCTATTATTCTTCTAATTGTAAATATTAAATCGGTAGTGGAACGGTTTTTTCTAAAGGCATACTGTTCTTCTTCTAACAGGTCCTCTGTTAGACATCTCAATCTTTTTTCGATAATCTTCTCCAATATTTTTAAACCATGTGAAAGTAAGGTTATAACTCTGTAGTTCCCACACTTTTTTCTGGACTTTTTTTTAAATAGGGGGAGTAATGTTTTATATTACTGATATTTTCCCACTGTCTTTGGCCACGTTTACAGAATGCCAGTAAGCAATCGAATGGCTGGCTTCCAATATTTGGCATTCCATCATTGGTCCCATGTAGACAGCATTAAACAGGTTTTACATGCCAATAGCCTGCTGAATTGGCATTTGTCAACCTGCCTGAAAAGTAGACTCAGGTTTCCCCTTCCACTTCTTTTCCAGTTTGAGAATTCCAAGACTGGATGTGTGCTATTATATCAAGCTATTATGACTGCATATATATACAATCTCTTTTGTTAACTGTTAGTATACGACTTTCTTTTTCAAAATTTACATTTAAAATTTTGTTTACTTACTTACTCTCTCTTACTCCTGTGGCTACTCAAACCCAAGAAGGGTTTTAGCCTCGCCAATCAGCCGCCTCCACTCCTGTCTATCGTGAGCCATCTCCATGTCCACTCCTATCTTCACCAGGTTACCCCTGACTTGATCATTTCAGCGCATTCTTGGTCTTCCTAGAGGCCTTGTTCCCGTTGGTGTTCCTGACCAGATTTTCTTCACTACCTTCTCTTCACTTCTTCGAATGATGTGGCTCAGCCATCTCAATCTCCTACTTCTGGCTAGAGCCACAATATCCGGCTCCTTATATAGCTCTCTCAGTTCCCTGTTTTTTCTAATCCTCCACTCTTCCCCTTCTTTTATTGGCCCGAATATTCTACGTAGGATTTTGTTTTCAAAAGTCACCAGTTTTCCTAGACTTCTTTGTTAAGGCCCAAACTTCTGATCCATAAAGCACTACTGGTTGAATCATTGCTTTGTATAGCCTTACTTTTGTACCTTTTGATAGTATCTTGCTTTTTAAGAGCTTTGTTAAACTCCAGTAGCTTCTATCTGCCGCAGCAATTCTGTGTTGAATTTCTATTTCTTCCTGATTGGTGTTTGTTATTGTTACTCCAAGATATTTAAATTCTTTTGTCAGTTCAAAATTGTAGTTAAGGACCTTGATGGGTGCTGGGCTAATGTCTTCTCTTCTACTTATTTTCATGTATTGTGTTTTCCTTTCATTGACTAAATCCTACTGTTTTAGCATGTGACAAAAAATGTTCTGTTAATTTTTTTATATCTTCCTTTTTCTCAGCAATTATTCTACATCGTCCGCAAAGGCCAATAAATTTATATTCCCGTTTATTTTTGCACCGTCGGGTAGATTTTTTGTTTTCCTTAGAGCTTCTTCTATTACTGTATTAAATAATAACGGAGACAGCTCATCTCCCTGTTTAACCCCTGTGCTTACATCAAATGTTTCTGTATACTCGTTTTCTACTTTTACCTTTCCCTTGGAGTTGTTTATGTACATTTTAGTAAGATTAATTAATATCTTTGGAATTTTGGCTTGTTTCATCAGGGACCAGATTTTCGTCCTTTTAATACTGTCGCAGGCTTTTTTAAATTCGATAAAAATAATATATAAGTTTTTGTTGTATTCCCAATACTTTGAGGCCAGCTCTTTCATTGAGAATATTTGGTCCATGGTTGATCTTTCCTTCATAAAACCGGCTTGGTGATCCCCGATAATCTCCTCTGCGTAAGGTTTAAGTCTATTAAGAATTACTTTTGACTAAAGTTTGTACGATGTATCCAACAAGGAGATGCCTCTGTAGTTAGTGCAATCCAGTGTGTCACCTTTTTTGTGTAGTGGTACAATTACTGCTTCAGTCCAATCTTGAGGGATTGCTTCCCATTTCCAAATACTGATTATCAGTTTATACATATATTCTGTCACTTCTGTGCTTCCATGTTTTAAAAATTCCACTGGTATTCCATCTTCTCCAGGTGCTTTGCCATTCTTGTTTTATTTACATATTATCTAAATGAGATAATTTCAATTTTGTTAATTAAACCTATAGATCATTTTAATTTTGTACATTTTAATGCTGAACATTATTTTTTAATAATTAATAAATATATATATATATATATATATATATATATATATATATATATATATACAGTACCGCTCAAATTAATTGGAACACACAGGGAATTTCACTCTTTTTATCATGCAACAGTTGGCATCACTGCTACATCACTTGCATTGAACAAACTAACAACCTAACCTCAAAAGCAGTTAGTGCACATGTGATTCTTTGTGTTGAACACATTTTCAGTGAAGTATTGTGTGAAATGTGTTATTGTTGCGCGTTTTTTTGTTTGTTAAACAAACTATTGTAGTTTTTCAATAACTCAACTGATGGATACCACACCTAGAAAACGTAGCAAGATTATTACACTACATCAGTATGGAAATATGTCTCAGAGGATGATATCTAAAGAATGTAAGGTGGGTCTAGCTACTGTTAACCGAATTGTTAAGCAATTTAATGATACTGGCTCCTTTTCTGTTAACAGAATAGGAAATTGTGGCCGTAAAAGGAAAACCACACCACAAACTGACCGCCAATTAATTAGGACTAGTAAGATCAACCCCAGGTTGTCGGCTGTAGATTTGGCACGAGAAATTAACAAAAAAGGGGTTAATATTCATGTTAGTACTGTTAAAAGAAGGCTGTCTGAAGTTGGGCGAAAAGCTTACCGACCTAAGAAAAAGCAGCTTCTTACTGTAGCAATGAAGAAGAAACGCTTGCAGTGGGCTAAAACCTACAAACAGTTCACTGTTGAACAGTGGAAAAATGTCCTTTTCTCTGATGAAACACATTTTTTGGTTCAGGGACATAAAGTAAACTTTGTCCGCAGAAGTGCGAATGAAGCTGAGACATCAGCTCACATCCTTCAACAACCAAAACATCCACCCAAAAAAATGTTTTGGGGCTGTATGTCCTATAATGGTCCAGGTCCATTAGTTCCCATAGAAGGTATGATGAACTCAGACAAATATATTGCTTTATTAGAAAGAAGAGTCGTTCCACTCCTTTTGCAAATGTTTCCAGAAAGCAATGGAATTTTTCAACAAGACTCGGCTCCATGCCATACATCTAAAAAATACAAGAAATTTTTTTTGAGAACAAAATAACGGATCTGGAATGGCCTGGCAATTCACCCGATTTAAACCCAATCGAAAATCTATGGGCTATTACTAAAAAAAGGATTGCCAAAGAAGATTGTACTATAAAAACATCCATGATTACTGCTGTAATCAAAATATGGTTCCACGATGAAGAAATAAAAAATATATGCAAAAAACTAATAGAATCAATGCCAAAACGCTGTGAAGAGGTTATAAAACACAAAGGAGGACATATTAATTATTTTTTTAGGAGCTGTTTGTAATTTTTTTGATCAATAAATTGTCTTTCATTTAAGAATCGTAGTCGTTTACCTGGTGTTCCAATTAATTTGAGCGGTACTGTATATATATACATATATATATATATATATATATATATATATATATATATATATCATTTAAAACAATATCTAATACAATTTATAGCAAACAGATACATTTTCAAACTTACAGTATTTTCGGCTCGGTATCATATCCTGGGTGTTGTATAGTGAATATTTTGGAAGTGAACTGTCCAGTGTAGGGAAAAGAGACGGGGAAATCACAAGGAAGTAGAAAGGAGGACATTTTTACCGAGCTATAATGCATTTGATATGGAATGAAGATGTGCCAACCTAAACATAAGCAACATTTTTCTATTTATAAATGCTGTTATTTACCCATAGTAACAGATGGGGCTGAAAGTTGGACAATGACTGGAAAGGAATGGAGCAGGACACAAGCAAGGGAGATGACATTTCTATGAGCAATTAAAGGGGGGAAATTACAGACAGAACAATAAATAATTATATTAGAGAGGAATTGGTACTGGAAAGTATGAGGAAAAAAATAAAAAAGGCTAGGATAACATATTGTTGGAGTTCATTTCCTACTACTGGAACGTATACTATTAATAATATTAAACTTACCTTCTGA